>APFE031239944.1:0-14593 GCA_000404065.3 Pinus taeda | reverse complement strand
TATTTTATTTTCCTTAAGTTTAGACTTAGGGACTCCATTAAAAATATTAATTATTTTAATATCTCCCAAACTGTTTAGAATCTACCCAAACCACTTCTTGGTATTGGATATCTCATGTGCTTTAGCCTCTCCACCAATTTTCATCGCTAGATCACATTCGATGCCACCCCAAATCAACACTCCCTCTTAGCGAGGACTGTGCTCTAGTAATACCCCTCACTGAGCATCACCCTGATCATCTTGCATTGGTCCCTGTGCTGATGCTAAGCCCGCTACCCAACATCCTCTGCACTGCTGCATCATGTACTGCTACCCATGGACCTGCCACTGCCATTGTTGCATCTGCAATGCAATCCCTCTCATCATGTTGCATCGTGTTTCCCATAGCACTGCCACTGCTAATTTCTGCACTACAGCTCAGTTACTGAGAAGTAAGTAACTGATCTCCCAACTCTAACATCTCTGTTAGGCTAGAAACACTCTCAATGTTGAAGCTCCCTCTGTCACTAACAAGTTCTCCCTCTTTGACCTTTGCGTTGTTGTAACAACTCTGTGCATCTCACATCGTTACACACATTTCTGTGCCATCATGCACTGGTGCAACACTCCCGTGCCTCTCACACTATTGCAGCCTACTAGCCTCGCGCTGTCCTGGGAATCCTGCACTGTAGCTCCCTATATTGCTCCATTTGCATCCGTCTCTACTGACATTTGCCATTCCTTCTACTCCTCTTCGGGGCTCCCGTAGCAAGGTATAATCCCAGAGATTTGGTACCTCGACGATCCTTCCCCTCATCGCCTATAGTCCTTTTGACTACAGCTTGATGTCTCCCCACTTCCACTTAAGTGGCATGTGAGCACTCATGGCACAATCATCATTTGTCTCCAATTCCTTATCCTCCCTTGCTAGCGCAACTTTGGTCTCGGAAGCCTCTCCCTTACTCTTCTTCCTCAGACATTGGCTCGCATAGTGACCCAATTCCCCACAGTTGAAGCATTTGACCTTAGAGAGGTCCTTCTTCTTCCGTTTCTCCTGATTTTCCTCAGATGCTAGGGCAACATCCTCTGCTTCCTCCTTCTTGATTTTGATCCGCTTGCCATTGCTTCCCACCTTGCTTAGCCTTCTGATCTCTTCTTAGCAAAGAGTCGCCCACATTTCCTCCCAATCTAGATGGGTCGCCTTACCTAGTATGCTCTGGAAAAACACCTCGCAGTCTTCTGAGACTGCGTTCAAGGCTGTTCTCACCATCAATTCTTGATCCGACATGGCTCCTATGGAAGTCAACTGATCCTTGATCTCCTTCAATCGACCGAGGAAGGAGTCGATATGTTCTCCCTTCTGCATCTGGTATGATCGTAGCTGATTTTATAGTAGCATCTTCCTTTGCATGGAAGTATGCTGATACAGCTTCTTTAGGGCCTCCCACATCTTATTTTTCATATTATTATAGGCAATGTGTGGTACTACATGGTCCTTAACACCATCAAGGATGATGCTCCTGTCCCTCGCCATTGCATCCTCGTACTTATCTTATCAGCTAGGTCAACTAGGACCGCTATTGTCCTCAAGGCGAATTGCTTGAGATGGTTCCTCTCTAGAACAGATAAGATTATGGCCTTCCAGACTACCAAGTTTGAGGCTCCATCCAGTCTGTCCTAGTCTCTTACTCCATTCACTTCCATCTCACTTCTCCTCTACTCCCCTTCTGGAAGTTCTCAGTGTGACTCCCTATGAGCATTGATTTCCCTCCTAGAAATCCCTCCACCAATGTCGAGATGCCCCTACTCCTATTCTTAGTGCAGCTGCACTAGTGATCCAGATTTCTTGGCTAGAAATCCTCAGAAGCACCTCCCTCCTCCTTGGTATTGCCCTGTTAGGTATTTTTCTGACTACAGTACCCCACCACCTTCACTCTGTAACTTACCCATAGCTTCCTAAGCCCTAGCAAACTGAAGGTTAGAGCTTCTAGGATCTGCAAAATCTCGGCACTAGCAAAATTCAGACCTCCTGGTCACGGGCATCAATCCTTCCTGACTGAGAAATATGACTGGGCACTGCGTAGGTTGAGTCTACTCCCCTCTGCCACTACGTTGATCCTCTTCACAGCTCAAACTTGATGACGCAGGCACTGCGTCACCCCTTCCTTGCTACTTCTCTTCTAGGACTAGCTTTTATCACCCAAGACAATTGTTTTCTGCTACTGCTACTCTACGCCGTTGATGTACTCAGTTCTCCTGTGATCTGCAACTTGGCTCTGATAGCATGTTGGAATTTCTAACTCTAACTGTTAAAAACCCTTCATGTACTTTACTGATTTATTCCTACCTACTTGTTCTGTTAATTAACAAGTTATTCACCATTTAAACACTGGAAAGAAATACAAGTACATTCTCAACACATTACAGATCATCAACTGAAGGAAACAAAACAAGCACACAAGTGACACCATTTTTTTTGGACCAATGTCCTCGGAAAAACCCAATGCAGGAAAACGGGTGCAACTATCTGAGGGTTTTATTATTATGTAGTTTCTGAATACAATATGGGTGCCAAAATCGGCTCACCCAACAGAGAATAATCTTGGTAGTAGTACCTCTCTACTCAGAAGCAGATATTTCAAT
The DNA here is from genome assembly GCA_000404065.3 of Pinus taeda. NCBI lineage: Eukaryota > Viridiplantae > Streptophyta > Pinopsida > Pinales > Pinaceae > Pinus > Pinus taeda. Next base: position 11,971 of record APFE031239944.1, on the reverse strand, counting down.
TGAAATCCTGGATGAACACTCCAATAGCTCCCAGCTCCATCTTCCCCATGAAAACACCAACATCTACCTCTAGGGACTGCATCAGCCCTTCCTAGCCCTGTGTCAGCCTAGAGTCAGCCAAATTACCCCTGCATCAACCTCTGGAGACACTGCGTCAGCCTCTATAGCCTCTACGTCACCCATGCTAGCTCTCTGAGGCACTATGTAGCTCTTGGCTGCCTCTGCGTGGGCCCTAAATAGCTCTGCGTCCTTCTCTCCTAGTTTCTACACTGATTCTCCTGGTACCGTCTCTACCTCTCTACTTCTGTATTCACTACCCCTCATTGTTGATCACTAATTCTATCTCTCTTAGCAAAACTCTGCTCTAGAGAATAGAATCATTGATCACTCTGGTGTGTTCTCCAAGTGACTCTCAAGCCTCCTTATATAATTTTGTTGTTGACAAATCAACGTCCGAGATTAAGTCCCTAATCAATGGCTAAGATTAACTCTAGCTTTATCCATGAATTTTGGACCCTTCTAACATAGTTTTATATTAATAAACATTAATATTTTATTTTCCCTAAGTTTAGACTTAGGGACTCCGTTAAACATATTAATTATTTTAATATCTCCCAAACTTTTTAGAATCTGCCCAAACTACTTTTAGGTATTGGATATCACATGTTCTTTAGCCTCTCCAGTAATTTTTGTGGCTAGAGCACATCTGATGCTACCCCAAATCAACAGGGGTTTTCCTAGGACAAACATGGTGTTATGATTGCGCATTTTAGTTTTGTGGTTGCATTAATTTTTCTCTTAGAAAATTTGGTTTTCTCTCTAGTTAATTTTTAATATTGTATCAAATCCAAGTGTGGCTTTAGGGGGACACCTCTATTTCCAAGGGTTAATTTTTCATAGTGAAAAATGTGAAGAATTTTTCTTGTGTGTGATCGATGCATAAAGGATACTTGGACAACCATTGTTTGAAGAGATATGTGTAGAGGATAGAGTGGAAAGTTATAGTTGAATAAATTTGAAGGAACCTACCTCACTATGGAAAATAGAGGACAAGAGCCATGTGGAGGTCGTGTAAATAAGAAAGGAGATTAAATTGTATGACTAGTTAGGAATAGTTCAAAGATGTAACATTTGCATATCACAATGATAGGTACCAGACTTTCCAAAACATCTATCGTTGGCTAGAAGAACTTCACATGTACTTGATGTGGGAATTATGACAATGCTCATTGGAAGAAAGTGCAATCTAATGAAGGCAAGATAGTTCTTGTAGACAAGGTAGGTTCTTATAGAGGACAAAGCTCGAAGTAGTTGAGACATTTATAGACACAACTAGAGTGGAGAATGGGCTATTTGACTTGTATTATTCGAGTCAACTCTGGCAGCCACGAGACAATGAAATTATTAGCAAGGAGATAAATGGGTCCATCAATATGGTTGTAAGTGAAATTAATGTGAGAAATGCATTAGTCGATAATATTGTAGGGGATCAGGTGAAGATAAAACCAGGGATAGGGTCACATGAGGAGAGCCATAGTGAAAAGGAAGCATGGAACCTTCTTAGATATTCTATGGTAAACTACTATGGGAGTCTCATTGGAACCATTGTTGCAAAGGATCCTACCATATCACACTATCAGGATTTTATACCTTAAGGAGTGGAGTTTATGTTCAAAGGAGAGAGTGATATCTTTAGGAATTATATGTCGCAATTATAGTTTTTCACACTTATTTTGAGCATGTCCTCCAATGCTCAACAAAAATTGACGAAGATCACAATGATGTTACAGAAGCTTGACAATTCCTAGCATAGAACATCATGAATAATGCTATTATTTGATCGCTGCATGAAACTACTATAGTGGAATAAAGAGATTATGGAACAATGTTGTATCGATTAAAATAACAACATGTGATAGAGATTGAGGGCTTGTATTTTTTATGCTACAGGAAAACATGGTCGAGAGCCATGGAAATGAATATCAAGGATGCTCACAAAGTGTTTGGAAAAATGTTTCAATGAGATGATGATTTCATTGGTGAGATGTATCCATGAAAATTATCTCTAAATAGAAGAGTACGAGGCTCGAAGCATGTTAAGGTGAGAGGATTGTAACATCAATGTTGGATCAATAAAAAAAAATTGTTATAATGGAGTCAAATTTTCAAATTGCATGTAAATAGGCATATTGTTGTAAGACCTCATAATGCATGTGTAACCCTGGGAAATTTCTAGTGATATCTAGTGTTAGACCTAGGTGATAAGGGGCAGGATAACTTGGGTATAGACTTTGAGGGGGATAAGGGATTGAGTGAACGAGGCTAACTGACTTGGCTGATTTGGTTGGATTTGGTCAAGGGAAATCCCAAGTTAAGGTTTAAGGGGGGAATTGTTAGGTAAACTTGACTCAAGGAAAGAGTCAATGTTGATTAGGTCAGCAGTGGTGGTTTTGTGCCCATGGGTTTTTGGTTTCGCATGGTTTTGTGCCCATGGATTCATGAATGAAGCATTTAAAAGGCTAGGTGAAGACTCTATTGTAATGGGACAAGGGATGTGAGCGGTGAAGGATCACTTGGCTGACTTGGCCAATGGTTTCTCCAGCAAATTTAATGGAATTCCCTTAGCTGGGATTTTTCTGGTGTTCTAGTTTTCCCAGGGTAAACATGGTGTTATGTTTGCATGTTTGAGTTTTGTTGCTATGTTAATGTTTTTCTTAGTAAATTTGGTTTTATCTTTAGCTAATTTTTAATAGTATATTGGGTAGCTTATATTCTTGTCAAATTCCCTTCTAGTCTATAGACATAAGCTAAGACTTTGACCCTACCTTTCCAACCTACTTTCCTTGGAAAAAAATTCCAGGACTAATCATCAAAGGTTTCAAACCTTGGAATATGCTAGGAAGATTTATTAAAATCATAGAAATTTGGGGATTATCCTGCAAATTCAAGGATTAACCCATTAAATTTATAGAGTTATGTGGCAAAAGTTTGTAAATTCAATGATTGACCCATTGCATTTCTATATTTGTATGGAAGAAGTTTCTAAATTTGGGGAACAAAGTCATTGGCTTCATCCCTTTGTCAAATGGATGACATGGGGGGCATGACTTCGAGCTAGTTGGAGGGAGTTTCAAGTGATCAAGTTATTATTATCAAGACATTTTGATATACTTCTCTTTCGGTTAGGTATTTCACTGCCTAGAATCCCTGATACTAATAGAACCCACATTGTCTAACAATTAACAAAGATTGGAAGAGTTTGGGAGTGGTCAAGTGATGGATCAAGACATCGGGTATTTGGTGTTAGTTGTATACCAAGAAACAATTGACATGAAACCGCTGACACTAACATAATATGACATATATGTCAATTAACATAGACCAAAAGTTTGGGGGATGACAATTAATAGATATCAACAATCAAGTATCGAGCATATGGTGGTCATGTATCAAGAGAGAAACACTCTAGTAGTTAGGGTTTACTCTCGATATATAATAAACCTAATACAATTTCTATGTGGAAAATATGGTGATATGGAATTTCCATGAGGCGTGTCATGTGGCAAGTAATGTGGTAAACTGACATGGGATAATATTTCCATGTCTCGGCAACGTGGTAACTGACTTAGTGAGAATACATGGTATGGCATGGATTAGATTGCACAATAGGAGGCCAAGTGATAAGAAATGGCTAGAGGTGACATGGGTGAATTTTTTTTAGATATTAAGATGTTGTTCCATTTAGTCTCAAGTGTGAGGAGGTAGAGCATTGGTAGTTCAAAACTCTGATACCGGGCTTTCCTCTCGATAATTTTGAAGCCTAATAGGAGCCTGATGTGGTAGACGTTGATGTGGTGAGTCAAAGTACACCCAAGGGGTTTCCATTTGTTAGCTATGTGGTCACGGATGTGGTGAGGTGACATGTCATTATGATGTGGCAGCAAGGAAGATATGTGATGATGTGGCATGTTGTTGTCTTGGAAAGCACTGAAACAAATGAACAGGTGGATCTTGAAGAAGAACTCAATGTGCCCTATGTGAAATAAAGAATCTTAAGAAAACATATTTGAAACAAAAGGAGTAGCTATAGAAATATAAAGAGGAGTGTCATGATGCAAGATCAAAGATATCATAAATCCTTGAAGAAAGAGAAAAGGGTATTATTAGCCTAAATGTTCAACTATAAGAGGAAAAAAGGATAGAAGAATTTTGTGAGAGTCTAGTTGAAGGAAAAATAAAGTAATTGCAAGAAGCTAGAAGCTAAAATTGTTTCCTTAAGAAAGGAAATAGATAAGCCAACTGCTTAATTGAATAGAGGCTTAAAGTTTGAAAAGAATACTAACATATTAGATGAAATCATCAGTTGTCAAAGGTCACCATTCATTAAGACTGATCTTGTCTATGGTAAGAATAAGAAGAATGCTAAAGAAAATTCAAATTATTTAGATAGAAAGCCACCGAAGAAAGTAGAAGAATGAAAATATAAATGCTATGTTTATCTTCTCAAAAGCTTCATCTAAAATGAAGGAAAAATGAATAAATAAAATGAATTCCTACATAAACTTGACGTTTCTCACAACGACAACATTGAAGAATTCATAATATCTTTTCCTTCAAGGTGGTTTGCACAACTTGACACTAAAACTCCTTTGTTGGTTATTGATTTTCTTGCAATCACTTTGGTCATAAAACAATATATTGTAGAGCACATGCAAAAAATAATAAAGTATGGAACAAAAATAGAAGCACTAATGGGTTTTCAAATAAAGGCTATAATTTATTTGCCACCTTATTTGATTACAATGTTGTATGTTATGAGTGCAACAACATTGTCACATAACACATTGTGTATTATAGAATCTCCTAGACAAAAAAAAGAAGAAGACACCCTTACCAAATAATACACAAAATTTTGGAAAAAAAAGGGTAAGAAGAGCTAAAGAAGGAGAAATTTATGCCTGTACAAACTTCACTTCATGCCCAAAACAAAGGAATCCAATGGTACATTGATAGTGGATTCTCAAGGCACATGATAGGTATCAAGAGAAATTTTTCACTTTGGCAAAATTTCATGAAGGTAGTGTGATATTTGGAATAATGCTACCACAAGGATAGCTTGAAAAGGTACTCTTAGTCTCAATAATGGAAAGACTAAAACAGTAATATCATATATGTTGAAGGTTTGGATAATAATTTTTTTCATGTAAGTAAAATGTGTGATCAAGGACACATTCTCACATTTTATTCTCAAGGTTGTGAGATAAGGAAGGCATGCATAGGAAATTTAGTTGCATATGCAAATAAAATATAAAATAGTGTATATATCATTAATGGGATAAAGGGAGAAAAATGTTATATGGAACTACTATATTAAGCTAGTTATGACATATAAGAATGGGCCATATGAACTTTGATACTCTAGTGAAAATCAACACCAAAGAAGAAGTGAGAGACATGTTAAATATTACAAAACCTTCAAACACTATTTGCAGGTATTGTTAGCATGGGAAGTAGATAAGGACAAGCTTCAAGAGAAATGAGTACTCAATAATGAAGCCACTAGAACATATTCATACAAATCTTTGTGGGCTTTCAAGAACAAAAAGTGTACAGGGTGAAAATTACTTCATGTTGCTCATTGATGATTACTGAAGGATGACATGGGTTGCCTTCCTCAACGATTATTAGATGCATTTGAGAAGTTTAAAGCTTTCAAATTCTTATTTGAAAATGAAATTGATTTAAAAATAAAGTGCTTGAGATGAAATCAAGGAGGTGAATTTATCTCAAATGAATTTGAATAGTTTTTTGAGTCTTGTGGAATAAAAAGACACTCTTTTAGTTACAAGATCTACACAATAGAATAAAGTGGTAGAAAGGAAGAACATAGACATACAAGAGATGGATAGAACAATGTTGGATGGATCAAAGCTATCAAACATGTTTTGGAGAGAAGAAGTTAGGACCATAGTCTACATTTTGAATAGAGGGTAAATCAAATTCAATAACAACAAAACACCTTATGAACTATGGAAGGATAGATTAATAGCAATCAAATTCTTCAAATTTTTTGGGAGAAAGTGCTACATAAAGAGAGATGACGAGGATTTAGGAAATTTTAACTCTAGAGTTGATGAAGGTATCTTTCTTGGTTATTCATTAAGAGGTAAGGCTTATAGATGTTACAATCAAGCATTTTAGAAATTGTAGAAAGTACAAATGTTAAAATGGATGAGGAAATTCCTTAAAATGAGAAATCACAAACAAATAAAAATCCAGAAAATAGGAGTTGCATGGAAGAAGAAGAAGAAGAAGAAGAAGAAGAAGGAAAAAAACATCAAGTTGCAAAGACAACATCAAGATTCATCCATAAGAATCATTAAGGAAAATATAATTATTGGTGATTAAGATACATGAGTGTGGACTAGACAAAGATTAGCAAGTGGATCATAACATGCACATTTCTCCTTTCTATTTAGAATTGAGACTACGAATTTCGTAGATGCTAGTGAAGACAAGAACTGGATTCATTCGATGGAAGAAGAGCTAAATTAAATTGAGAAGAGTGAGACATGGGAATTTGTTTAAAGACCAAAAACTAAAAATATGATTGACAACATGTGGTTTGTTTTTAGAAACAAGTTGACTGAAGATGGTCAAGTAATAAGAAATAAAGCAAGTTTAGTTTGAAAAGATTATGCTCAAGTTGAAGGTATTGATTTTGAAGAAATATTTTCCCCTGGTGAAAGAATAGAACCTATCAAATTGTTTTTGGCACTTGCAAGTTTCAAGAACTTCAGATTCTATCAAATAGATGTCAAGTCGACCTTTCTCAATGGAAATCTAGAGGAAGAAGTATGCATTGAACAATGAGAAGGGTTATTATAAAAAAATAAGGATCATGTGTGCAAATTGAAGAAAGCACTTTATGGGCTAAAGCAAGCTCCCAGAGCTTGATGTTTAAAACTTAACAAATATCTACAACAAGAAGGATTCAATAGATGAATTACTAAAAGTAGTCTCTACATCAAGAAAGAAGGAGAACAACAATTGATTATCATGGTATATGTAGATGATATTATTTCTGTAGAGGGTATTTAAAAAATGTGCAAAGAGTTAGTAATGGAAATTCAAAATAAATTTGAGATCTCTATGCTTGTTGAACAATTAGTTTTTATTGTTTTAGAGATTTCTCAATCCAACAAAGGTGTATTCATTTAACAAACCAAGTACATCAAGGAATATTGTGCATTGATCAGCACACCCATGCTCATAGGTTGTAAATTGAGTAAATATGATGAATCTGGAGAAGAAAATAAAACATTGTACAGGTCAATGATTGGAAGCCTACTTTGTGACAACATCAAGGCCATACATTATGCAAATAATAGGATTGGTTGCATAGTCTCAAGTTGCATCAAAATAAACTCTACTACAAGTAGTGAAAAGAAGATTCCTATCTAAAGGGAACCCTTGAATTTGGCTTGTGGTGCTCAAGAGGTGAATATATTACTCTAGTAGCATATATGGATGCAAACTTGGTAGGAAGTGCTTGATCAATGGAAAAGTACAAGTGGAGGAGAATTCTTTCTGGGTGAAAATTTAGTGTCTCAATTGGTCAAGAAACAATCTTCAGTTTCTTTATCCAAAACATAGGCCAAGCATATATCATTAGCATCATGGTGCACACAAGTTCTTTTGATGAAGCAAACACTGAGAAATATTAAGGTAGAATATGATAATCCAATTTCAATACTTTGTGACAAGAAAAGTGGAATAAATATTTCAAAAAATCATGTTATGCACTTGAAAAGAGAGTACATTCTAATCAAGTATCACTTCTTAAAAGAACAAGTAGCAGAACAAAATGTCAAGTTGAAATATATTGCCATGAAAAACTAGATTAAAGATAGTTTCACAAGAACTCTTCCCAAAGAGACATGTGAAAATTTGAGACAACAATGGTAGTAATATCTATCTCATCATTAAGTGATTAAGGAGAAGCACAAGTTCAGGGAAAGTCTCGGTGGATTATGTGTTTCATTGCAGGATTGCCATCAATGACGAAGGGGGAGATAATTGAAACAATCTTTGTCATTGATGTCAAACGGATTATATTATTGATAGTATATATAAGTATCCAAGTATATTAAAAAATGTGTTCTTTTTGAAAAGGAGTCAAAAAGTGAAATAATGGATTCAAACCCGTGGTATATGAATCTCATGGCATTTGGAAAAATGAAATAAAAAAGGGAATTAATTATTTAATTAATGAATTGATGTCATTTTTTTAATTAACATGTCTTTTAAAGAAGGTTCATGATATCATATAAAGTGATAAAGCTTTGGAATGAAAATGTATGTGAAAAAAATGCAGTTTGTGGAGTCAACACGTCATCTTATCATTTTCTCTATAAAGTTTTCCTGGACTACTTTGAATAGTTAAATATTGGACATATTGAAGAGAGTTAAGGGGAACATATGGTTAGAATTTTATATTTTGGTTTGCTATGATTTTGGAAATATACATTGTGGAAATCAACCTTCGTGATTAGTCTAGAAATATGCCTCAAACAAGCCATCTCAGGAGTTTTGTCATAAATTATTTTTTACAATGTTTCAGACCATCAAATTTTTAGGAGATAGAGGTGACATATCTCAATACATGTGGTAAATGTTTTGGATATTGGTTTTTTATATTTTATGAGATATTCTGTTTAGAAGTTAGGGTTCATTAAGTTTCCTAATACTAGTTTTAAATAGGGAAGGTTGGAATTTTCATTATAACATATTTTTTTAGGATGTTTCAAACCATGAAATTTTGAGGAGACGAAGGAAATACATTTAAGTACATGTGATCAAAATTTTAGGAACTGTTTCATTACACTTTATGAGACCTTATGGAAGTTTGGGTTCTTTATTTCTCCTCAAATTAGTTTCAAATAAGTTGACTTGGAATTTTTTTTATAACTTATTTTTTGGGACCTTTTATATTGTAAAATGCTTAGATATCTAAGGAGGTATACATAAGTGTCTTAGGTAAAAGTTTCAGAATCATTTTTGAAAAATCAAATATGTGGCATGTTGTAAAATTTCATTCTTGGGATGATACCAAAAGAAACAAGCTTTGGGAGACTTGTTATAAATTTCATTTGCAGATTTAAATTTTAATTGGACTTTATGAAAGCCAAAGTAGTGAGCAGACTTAGTAATGATGGAAGGAACAACAAAAGTTGGTGAAGGTAGAAGCAACAAGTAAACAATGTGAAGGAAAAAGTAGTAAGCAGACTCAATGAAGTATAAGTGTGTGCTCAACACATAAGCTTTACAACCAATTTTTTTTAAATTTGAAAAATTGTAAGGATGACTTGTCCATACTTCTTTAGGAATTTTACAATATATTCAACTAATGGTGATTTATTTACAAGTTAGAAAGTGATAGAGAGTTCTTCTATCCACAAATATTGTTTCAAATTGGCTTTATTAAACATGCTCCTCTCTCTTTCTAGAGTAGCCTCATTCATGTGTTTGACCATGCCATTTTGTTGAGAAGTGTGTTGGACAATTGGCATTACCTAGATGGTTGGTTGTAGCAAGTATGTTTCCATTGATGCCCACTGGTTTAGCATTGAGGAGCATGTTTTTTAGGAGGAGTCTCATGGTTTTTATAGTCTCTAGTAGAGAATCACCATTGTATCAGGCTTATTGGAGAAGCTATAAAATGATGACTATGGTGGTTGGGAGTCTCGATATTTGAAGGCATGTCCTCTGATAGAGTTGAACTTAGATGCTCTTGGAAGTGGTCTAGTTGGATAGTGCTTAGAAATATATTTCAAACAGTATTTTGAAGTCTACAAATGGCCTCCTGGATCAGGAGTTATTGCTAGTCAAAGTTGAGGTGCCCAAAGTCTACATAGCAGAGTTAAATATGGTTAGTGAGCCTTTGAAACACAACAAAAGTTGGCATAAATTCCAAACTCAACCAAAATCTTGGTGGAGCCTCTAAGTGAGAGCACTGGATAGACATGGCAACAACAGATTGGGTCAGAGGATCATACATAATAGGTTGGCCTGGTGGGCTTATCGCAGAGAGCTCACCCAGGTGGAATTGTTTTAAAGCCCAAGTCTAAACGACCTGGAAGAGAAGTATTGGGATGATGCCATCTTGATAGGTGCACCCTGGTGGTTTCAAATAGGGCACAAGTTGTAAGCATGGGGAAGGAAATGAGCGAGTGGAACCCACCTTGTTGTGATAGCTCAGAGGTGAATCTCATAAGGGATAATAAAGAGGCATCATAGTAGAATGTCGAACCTGGTAGAAGATCACAAATGGCTAAGTGTCGGGAGGAAAGTGCTAGGCTACATGGTGGGTTTACGATGGAACTAGAGACAATTTGATAGATGGGATTTGCAGTCTCGGAAGTGGTTTCCGACACAGTTGATCACGTAAAAAAATGGCAGAGAGCTCCTATGGGGCACCCCTCCCCAAAACATAAATCCACTAAGAAGTGGTGCCAGAGCTGGATTTTGGAACACGATGGTTTTGATTATAAAGGAACTTGGTGAAAAACAAATGTCTCGAGGAACCTTTCTCTCTCCTTTAGTAGGACACATGGCAACATTTGATTGGCTCTTAGCAGCTGATGGTGACAGATGACATTAGCATGATGTGATTGTATAGGGGACATGTGGTATGCATATTTAGCTTTTTTGGGTGGCCTAATGGGCTAGTTCTGGGTGACATGTACCACCACTCAAGAGCTTCCACGTGGGGTTGATGAGATAACCATGACATCATCTCAAAATGGCTAACCCAAAAAATTTGAATGGTGTGTACATAAAAACCAACGAGCTCATGGAAAATGCGTCGAGTCAACCCCACTAAGACAACTCATCCTATAAGGAAGACATTGACAGATTATGAAGGGAGATAGGAAGAATACGTCGAGTAGTAAGCACCATGACATGCCAGTTAGAGAGTTCATCCCACAAGGCCTTTGATTAGCCAGTGAAAGTGCGAGTGGACCCTACTTGACAACTCATTTCGTAGGAATAAACCTAGTGGTTTATAAAGGAGTGGCTAAGGGATGTGTCGAAAGATGAGGCGCTGGGACATGGAGAACTGATAGGAAGCCTTGTGGTAGAGTGAAAGCAAATAATAATGAGGTCAGGAGGTCCCTGCGAGACATGTTGACCCAGTGGCATGGCCCCAACGAGTGTATAAAGAGGCACAATTTAATGTGCCGGAATAGAAAGGGCTACAGGCCAAGCCCTGACCCTTGGTCATTTCAAGTAGAAATGAGACCAATGGAGCATACCATTAACAAAGTGAATTTGGCCCACGAAGGGCTTAAACTGGCTAAGCGCCTAAAGGCTTAAGTTGATGGTCACAGGCAGTTGTCCTATGGAAGAAAATAGGTTAAGGTGCCTGTAAAAGGATCCAAAAGATGAAGTCAACAGATTTGGCAGCATTGTTAATGGAAATCCTATGGGCTTTGGATGTATGATTTGACAACTATGACTTGAGAATTTGATTCAATAAAAATACTAAGATCTCTAGTTCAAGGAAACAAGGACCATGACGCACAAGAGAAATTTAATGGATCTTGTTGTGAAACATAGTTAGCCATCCCTAAGCTTCATTGCAAGTTATGATGAATTAAATGAAAATATGATGTGTTGTAGTGCTCCACTCTAGTCCTGTGAGCCTTATAGAGTAACAAAGGAGACCCATGTTGTGAGTACATGAACGCATTAATGGAGGATCTCTATGAGTTTGCAGGTTGACTAAGATTTAATTCTTAGTATGAAAAACACTCAGGTGCCCATTTCTCAGATTCAATTCAGTTGCAGTGGCCCAGAAGTGGTATTGAAGAGAGAGATAACATTTTACATGCATAGTCTGACTAAGAATTAATTCTTAGTATAGGAGAAACACATAGGTGCCCGTTCTTATTATTAATGCAGCTCT
>APFE031239941.1:0-14044 GCA_000404065.3 Pinus taeda | reverse complement strand
GGAGGAGGTGAGGATAAAGTAAGCTATGCTAGGGCTAGTGTAATGTAGGCTAGTCTAGTGTAGGCTACAGTATGCTAGGCTAAAGTAAGTTAGGCTACAATAGGCTAGGCTAGAGTAAAGTAGGCCATGGTAGCCTAGAATAGGTGAGGCAAGGACAGGCCAAATTAAGCTAGGATAGATTAGGGTAGGCCAACCTACTGGAAGCTATGCTTGTCTAGGATAGGATAGGCTAGGATAGGCTAGAGTATGCTAAGCTAGGTGAAAGTAGGCCAGGAACAATTATGCTAGAGTAAGTTAGGCTAGAGTTGGATAGGCTAAGCTACAGTAAACTATGATAGACTACTGTAGGCTAGACTTAAATAGGGTAGGCTAGAATAGATTTAGTTTTGCTAAAGCAGGCTAGGATAGGCTAGGCTAGAGTAAGCTAAGTGTAACATGGGTCCATCTCATACTAAAAAAAAACTTTTTGCATTAACATTATTAAAATTGATCATGAATCTAAAGTACTAGCATTCTATATTGTTTTATCTACCCCATTTCCATGTCATATACTACTAGTATAAGCTATTAATTTTCATTACGTTACAAGGAATCTATTTTGGATTCTAAAGATTGAAAATTTATTAATTCAATTTTTGGCTATATATAGTTATTGCTTTAATGTATCACATTATTTTCCATTGACATTGTTTGTTGCAAAGGATATCAATTTCATTTAATATGATTATAATTTAACTACAAGATCTCCTTGTATAACACCACTTAGTTTATGGTTTTGTTCCCTCTAATTCATTTCAAATTATATACTTTCCATTCTATAGAGTTAGTTCCCTATATTGTCTCTACTCACTATAATCACCTTTGTTCCTATTTACCTTTTTCCAGGTTCCCTTCACTCCAAGTAAATTACAAGTGAGCAACATTTAAACTTACTCCTATAAGTAAGGGTTATTCCATTATATACTAATATATTTTCCTCATCCTGCATTTTCTACCTTGGCAATGTTCAAAACAAACATTGTTATCCAAGTTATCAATTCCAGCCTTTATCAATTCAAAAATTGCCATGTGTTTTCCTCACAGATAGATATTTTCGTGGAAAACTTGGTTATAAATAGTAGTGTTCATCCTTCTCTCTTAAAGAAGAGGTATTTCATTCGCATTTCACTAATATATTTGTATGCATATAGTTTCTTGTATTTACTTACCTCTTTGAAACAATATATAATGCTTCTTTCTTGCTTTTCCATCCTTTTTCTTTGGTACTCATTGTAATTTCTTGTATGGGTTCTTTTATACACTATATCTCAATTTAAGTTCCAAGGTTCCATAATAGATCTGTTAATCTAACATAACTCACATATTAAACTAATTTTTTTTGTATGCAGTAAAAAAATTCTCTATTGCTCTCATTCTACATTAAGCCTTGTCCTTGGTTACATTTGTGTTGGAATTTGCTCCCTGTTTACTTGGTGACTAGGGGCATTTACAAGGTAATTTGATTTCTCCTTAAGGGTTTTATATTATAATGTTATAAAATGATTAGGGTTTAGGTTTTAGGGTTTAAAACATTATAAAATGCTTACGGTTTGGGGTTTAAGGCTTAAGGTTTATAAAATTTTAATAAAAGCTTTTAATAAACACTTAAAAAAAGGTTACAAAACGCTTGCTAAAATGCTATAAAATGCTTAGGGTTTAAAATGTATTTTCCAATTAGAGAATTGCCATGATCTCCATGAAAACTTTATAGTGTTTGCGAATTCTAAAACAAATATTTCCTCTATGCCATATAAAACTATCAATTTATGAAGTAAAGTCAACCCAAAAAATATAAAATTAAGGGTTGACTGTTTTAAAAACGAAATGTCATATTTCATCCTATGTTTAAGGAATTAAAACATGTGTTCACTTGGACTTATGATGATTTAAATACTTTAACCAAAATGTAATGCAAAATGTGATTGCAATGAAACCTTAAACAGCTCCTTTTCAATAGAAACTTAGAAGATTGAATCCCAAACTTGAACCTTATTTTAAAAGTGAATTATATAAATGTCTAGCAGCTAGGATAATATTTACTATCTAACACACTTAGTGGTTAGAAAATCTAGTTCTTGTAAGAAATAAAAATAGTGATATTCAACTTTGTGTCCATTCTTTCAATCTTAATAAATCCTAAGATAAGGAATACTATCATGTTTCACCCATGGAGTAGATTTTACAACACGTCTCTGGCTCTGATGTGTTATTTTTATTGGAAAAATTATTAGTTTACAACTAGGTTATGGTCTATCATGTAGATTAGCATAAGATTACCTTTAAAAATATATGGAGCACTATTTATTATATGATGATTACTGAGCTAATTAATTCTAGTGTCAACGTCTAGAGGGAAATGGACATTGATTGTTGTGGCTTGATAAATAAGTCCTAATTTTGTTAACAACTTCACTATGCACATGCTTGCATATGATAGTGCATATTTTGTTGTTATCACCCAAAAGAACAGTCAAAATAATGAAATCCCTATCACATTTATGAGCTATGCTTTTGAAGGGGGATAGCTCTCCAGCAATATGACATTGAGATAAAACCATCCCAAATTGTTAGAGGAAAAGGTATTTGTAAGCTATTTGTTGATTCTATTTATGCACATGACAATGATTTATATTCAAATGATGAATTATTTTTAACTTAGAATGAAATTTCATGTGTTTGAGATAATTATTACTCATGGTATATTGATATCAATATCTTCCCAACGCATGACACTACTCATTATTTAGATGTGAGGAAAATAAAATAATTAAGACTCAAATAAACTCCTTTCAATGTAATGAATAACATCCTTTTCAGAAAACAAAATTGGTGGAGTTTTTCTTCGTTGTTTGGAATGGGAAGATTCTAAAAAAAAATTGAAATAACTACATTCAGGGCTTTCTGGGGGTTATTTTCGTAGAGAAACTAGAACACACAAAGAGATAAGTGTGAGGTATTATGGAACAATATTGATTAAGAATGCTCTTTCCTTGGCCTGAAAATGTGAAATCTACTAGAATGTTGTCGGTAGACTCATAAAGCTACCATTTGTAATACTTGCTCCCATTTATAATGTAGATTTATGTACTTTTTATTGTGTTGGTGACTCAAATGTATATCGTGGGACTATGTTCTTGTCTTTATGATATGAAAACTATTTTAGCATATAGATATGTTAAATATTGTGTGGCCAGTGTCCCCTACCCTAGCCTTCCCTACCCTAGTCTATTCTAGCCTACCTTACTCAAGCCTTGCCTAGCCTAGCCTAGCCTAGCCATGTCTCCTCTAGCCTACTCAAGCCTAGCCTACTCTATCCTAGGCTAGCCTAACCCAGCCTATCCTAGGCTACTCAAAGGTACATTAGCCTAGCTTACTCTAACATATTCTAAACTAACCTAGCCAACTCTATCATACTCTAGCTTAGCCTAGCCTATCCTATTCTATCCTAGCCTACTCTATCCTATCATAGCTTAGCCTAGCCTAGCCTTTCCTAGCGTAGGATACTCTAACCTACTTTAGCCTAGCCTAGACTAGCCTAGCCAACTCTATCCTACTCTAGGCTAGCCTAGCCTAACCTAGCCTAGCCTAGCCTAGCCAACTATATCCTATGTCAGCCTAACCCAACCTAACGTAGCCTACTCTTTCCTAGCCTAAGTAAGCCTACTCTTTCCCATCCTTACCTACTCTATCTTGAACCAGCATATCCTTTGCTAGCCTAGGTTTACCTAACCTAACCTAGCCTTGCCTAACCTAGGTTACTCTAACCTACTTTAGCATGGCCTACTCTAGGTTAGCATAGATTAGCCTAGCCAACATTATCCTAGCCTAGCCTAGCATAGCCTAACCTAACCTAACCTAGCCTATTCTAACATACCCTAGCCTATTCCATCCTATCCTATCATTCCCTAGCTTACTCTAGCCTAGCTTAGCCTACTCTAGCCTAGCTAAGCCTAGTGTAGCCTACCTTAGCCTATGCTCGCGTAGCCTAGCCTATGCTTGCATAGCCTAGCCTAGCCTTGCCTAGCCTAAAATTGTTTGGCCTAGCCTTGCCTAGCCTAGTCTTGTCTAGCCTAGCTTACTCAAGCCTTGTCTAACCTAGCCTAGGCTAGCCTACAATCCTACTCTAGCCTACCCTGGCCATGTTTCCTCTAGCCTACTCAAGCTTATCCTATGCTATCATAGGCTAGCCTAACCCATCCTATCCTAGCCTACTCTAAGCTACATTACCCTAACTTACTCTAGCCTAACCTAGACTAACCTAGCCAACTCTATCCTACTCTAGCTCAGCCTAGCCTATCCTATGCTATCCTAGTCTACTCTATGCTATCATAGCTTAGCCTAGCCTAGCCTTTCCTTGTCTAAGCTACTCTAACCTACTTTATCCTAACCTATACTAGCCTAGCCAACTCTATCCTACTCTAGCCTAGCCTAGCGAACTCTATCCTACTCTAGCATAACCTAGCCTAGCCTACCCTACTCTTTCCTAGCCTAACTAAGCCTACACTTTCCTTTCCTAACCCAGCCTAACCTAGCGTAGCCTAACCTACTCTATCCTATCCTAGCCTACCCTAGCTTATTAAATCCTAACCTAATCTAGGCTAGCCTACTCTAGCCTAGCCTAGCCTAGCCTATGCTAGCCTAGCCTAGCCTTGACTATTCTAGCCTTGTCTAGTCTAGCCTAGCCTACTCTAGGCTACTCTAGTCTAGCCTAGCCTACTCTAGCCTAACATAGCTTAGCCTACTCTAGCCTACCATAGCTTAGCCTACTCTAACCTAGCCTAATCTAGCCTAACCTAGACTAGCCTAGCCTATCTTAGCCTATTATAGCTTATCCTAGACTAGCCTAGCCTAGGTTTCCCTACATTAGCCTAGCCAACCCTAGCCATCCGTAGTCTGGCCTTGTCTAGCCTAGCCTACTCATGCCTTGTCTAGCCTAATCTCATCTATCCTAGCCTAACTTACTATCATACACTAGCCTAACCTAGCCTTGTCTACTCTAGCCTAGTCATGCCTAGCCTACTCTATCCAATCCTAACCTACTCTATCCTAGCCTAACCCATCCTATCCTAGCCCACTCTAAGCTACAATAGCCTAGCCCAATCTACCCTATTATGGACTAGCCTAACCAGCTCTATCCTACTCTAGCCTAGCCTATCCTATCATATCTTATCCTATCCTACTCTATCCTAGAATAACATAGCCTAGCTTTCCCTTCCCTAGCCTATGCTACTCTAACCTACCTAAATGTAGCCTAGATTAGCCTAGAAAACTCTATCCTAGTCTAGCCTAGCCTAGCTTAGCATAGCTTAGCATACCCTAGCCTACTCTTTCCTAGCCTATCTAAGCATACCCTTCCCTAGTTTAGCCCAGCCTAGCCTAGTTAAGCCTACTCTTTCCTAGCCTAGCCTAACCTACTCCATCCTAGCCTAGCGTGCCTTAGCCTATTCAATCCCTACCTAATCTATCATAGCCTACTCTAGCCTATTCTAGCTTACTCTAGTCTAGCCTAGCCTATCCTTGTCTACTCTAGCTTAAACTAGCCTAGCCTACTCTATCCTAGCCTTCTCTATAGTAGCCTAACCTACTTTAGCCTAGCCTACTTTATCCTATCCTAGCCTAGCCTAGCCTACTCTAGCCTATGCTAACCTAACCTAGCCTAGACTACTTTATTCTAGCCTACTCTTTCCTACTCTAGACTAACCTAGCTTATCATATCCTACACTTTTCTAGCCTACTCTAGCCTAGCCTACTCTATCCTACTTTAGACAAGCTTAGCCCACTCTAATCTACTTAGCGGGCCTTAGCCCTACTCTAATCTTATCTTAGACACGTTAGCCTGCTCTATCCCTAACTCTAGCCAGACTATTCTAAGCTAACTAGTTAGGCATACTCTATCCCACTAAGCCCTACTCTAGCCTAGACAACCTATTTTAAGCCTAGCCTTGCTAGCCTACCTTGGCCTAACTTAGACTATCCTCGCCTACTACTAAAAGATTAGTCTTGCCTAAGCCAGTCTACTCCTAGCCTACTAGCCTAGTTTATAGCCTCGCCTAGCCTAGCCTAACCTTAGTCTACTTTATCCTAATCTTATCCTAGCCTGCTATAGCTTAGCCTACCCTAGCCTACTCTAGCCTAGTCTACTCTTTCCTAAGCTACTTTAGCCTACCCTAGCCTAGCCTGTTTTAGCCTACTTTAGGCTAGCCTAACCTATTTTAGCCTAATTTAACCTACTCCATCCTAAACTAGCCTAGCCTAGACTGGCCTAGTCTACTCTAGCTTAACCTAGCTTAGTCTATTCTATCCTAACAACCTAAGCTAGTTAGCTTACCCTATGCTCGCCTACTCTAGCCTAGCCTAGCATAGCTTACTCTAATCTAGCTTACCCTAACCTAGCCTAACTTAGCGTACTCTATCCTATCACAGTGTAGCCTACTCTAGCTTAGCCTAGCCTAGCTTACTCTAGCCTAATCTATTCTAACCTAGCCTAGTTTACCCTACTCGCCTAGCATAGCTTACTCTAATCTAGCTTACCCTAGCCTAGCCTACCTTAGCGTACTCTATCCTATCACAGTGTAGCCTACTCTAGCTTAGCCTAGCCTAGCTTACTCTAGCCTAGCTTATTCTAGCCTAGCCTAGTTTACCCTACTCCAGCCTACTCTACTCTACTCTACTCTAGTCTACTCTACTCTAGCGTGCTCTAGAAATTTATACACACATGATGTCGTTGGGCCATATCTTAAAAAACATTTATATTACTATTTAATTTCATAATATAAGTTTTAATAGAAAAACAATATCACTTTATATTATATAAGTTCAAACATTTTTTCATTATATTAATTTAATTAAAATATATACCATATTGTAAAACATAATAACATATCAATTATCTAAATTTTAATCCATTAAAAAAATAAATTAATCTAAATATTATTAATAAAAACATTAGAATACAATAAATTAAATATATAGTATCGATTATAAAAATTAAAAAAACAATTTAAATAAATTATATATTAATAAAAAATTTAATAAAAAATATTATATAAAAACTAAACATGTAAAAACAAAATTTAAGATACAAAATATTCACACCAAACTATACTACACAAGTTAAAAAAACTTATTTAAATAAAAGAAAATTACACTAAAATTTAACTAATCTAAATAAAATAAAACTTATAAAACAAAAATAATTTTTATGCACACATGATGTAGTTGGGCCATTCCATTAAAAACACAGATGAAAATTAATCTTAAAAAACATTTATATTACTATTTAATTTTATAATATAAGTTTTAATAGAAAAACAATATCACTAAGTTCAAACATTTTTTCATTATATTAATGAACCTACACAACTGATATATGCCATTCATCTAAAATGTAAGAATATGGTTTGAAACAAAGCAAAAAAATAATACGCGCAATTCTCGCGACCGTCAATAAAATAAAACATATTTACTAGTACTCGCGACCGTCAATAAAATAAAGCATATTTATTAATACTAACCATATGACATCTACAATCCGAAATGTTCAATTGTGAACAACTTAAAAATTAAAGTAATTTTGACGTACTATTTCAAATATTACAACATTGATTTTATCAAAATAAAATCAACATTAAAATAGATAAACTAGATGGATGAGCCACTTGTCTTAGAGTTGTTTGTTGGTTCATTCCAATATTTATTCTCCCGGTAACCACAACACCAGGAAGGAAGTTTTCGTTTTAAATTTAAACTCTGTCTGCGTCATTTCAGTTTGGTCCGGCCAAGGCAATCTTGTAAAGAAGAGCTCATCAAAAGCGCATGGCGCGTACACCAAGGCCAGCATTATGGATCATCATAAACTTTGTGAGATGACCTATATGAAATCTAGCTGCTTAATTTATGTCGATAATGAGGCATTGATCGAGATTTGGACTGCCCGGAAATGAGACGAGATTGATGGAGATTTGGAGTGGAAAGGATTTTTTGTTCACCACAGAAGACCAAAGAATCTTGCAAGTTTTTTTTGAAGTGCATAGGATTTTTTTGTTCGCCAGAAAATGAGGCATGGAGATTTGGAGTGCAAAGGATTTTGTGTTGACTGAGAAGACCCCAAAAAAACTTGTTATGAGGTGTGTGAATCACAGAGAAAAAATAAAATGATGATGTCCATCTGATTTCAAAAAAAATAATGATATTCATGTGATTCTAAGAAAATTGATGATGTCTATGCTATGTCACCTTGCTCAACATCTCTATGGATAGCCATTATCTCTATGGCTAATTTAATGGAAGGATGGGATAATCCATAACTCTCAGTTTAACATTGGCTAAAAAATTTACAGGAAAGAAAACTAAAGTGAAATGACTAGGGTTTGCCTTGAAAGTAGAGTTTAAGGGAAATGCACCTGTAGTTGAATCCCTGTTAGTTATCCAGAAAAAGCATTGACTATGCCTTAGCAGCTCAACTCAACTCGCTCTTCGCTCTTCGGTTGGAGGTTCCAATCCATAAAATAATCTAAGAGATCCCTGGAATAATTTTTATGGAGATGAAAGGAATACATGAGATTTGAAATAAAACATTGCAATTGTAGAAATGAACTAAAATGAAACGATGGTGTCTATATGAGAGTAGACAAAAGCAGAATGCAATAGAAAGAAGGCATTACCGTCGAAGAACAGTGACTGTTTACCAATTCGGTCACCCTTCCGCTGAAGTTGGGAAATTGTTTGCGTCGTCGCCTCTCACTCAAGTATACCCACACGCACAGACTCCTCTCGCTCAAGCATACCCACACGCACAGACTTAGCACATAAACTTATCAGACCACACAAACATATCGGTCCACATAGAAATATCGGACAAGACCAATTGACAGATTTCTGCAGTAAGTCTTCTATATATCGTTTCTTTCAACGGATATTTATCTATCTGTCCGTTCTTGAACAAACGTTTCGAAGAAAAATCTCAAGTCGGTTCAAAGTTTTCAATGGATATATGTCTCCTTTCTTGAACAACCGTTTCACAGAGAAATCCATGCTGAGTGGGAAACAGTTTCACAGAGAAATCCATGTTGAGTGGGTAATTCGTCCGGTCATTTTCGGCCATAGTCTCATTCTTTTCAACTTTTTAAAGAACAATTCCGTTATGTTGTGTGTCACGTTGCTTTGTTGTTGTGATAGTGATGGATAACGTTGAATTGTTGTTGTGATAGTGATGGATAACCATATGGTAGTGATGGATAACCGATATAGTAGTGATCATAACCCTGTGACAGCTTTTTAAAACGGAAAAAAGCAAAACGTTACCTAAATTTAGAAACCAGAATATTAAATACATTCTTGAAAATTCCAAAAACAAACCCAAAAAAGTTAGCTATGGTGAAATCGGCTTGCAAGAAACTCCGCTAGCTGTTAACTAAATGTTAAAGTGGATATCTAAATTTAGAACGCTTAATATTAATTACATTCTTGAAAGTTACACAAACAAATACAACAGATAAATTTGAATTAAAAAAAACAAACAAACAAAAATAATTAACTTTTTAATTTGAATTAAAAAAACAAACAAACAAAAACAATTAATTTTTAAATTTAAAAAGTGTAATGTAAAATATTAAAAGTTAAATTTAAACAAAAAACACTTAATTTTTTGTGAGGTAAAAGATTGGAAATTTCAAAATTAGTAAGACCGAATTGTTGATGGCAAAGTTAAAAGTTAAAATTTAAAATAGCATTGGTTTGCTTTTAAAGTGAAAATTTGGAATTCAAAGTAAAACATAAAATATAGAACCCATTTCTATCTAAAAAATTGTAGTTTGAAATTGACATATAGTAACCTTGTTATAATAAATAATTTAGAACATACCTTGAATGTGGAAGAACAATAAATTCAATCAAATCTACTTGACATATAACTCTATAAGCTAGTTGGGCATACAACCCTTTCTTCTCAATAACATTATGAACTTCTTGAATATGGATCCTAAACTTCAGTAAGAGTATTTAAATTTCTATTTCTGATATCTTTATATTTTGGTGTATGTTGTGAGTGGAGATAGTTTTTTCTCTATATTTAAGTTGAACATGAAAACCAAATTTATCAATTTAAAGGGTTTAGTTGATACTAATTAGTTAAACTTTGAATAGAATATGTAATGGAACAACAATTTACATGACAATTAGTATACTTTTGTGTGAGATTTTGAAGGATAAAACAAAGGTGATTACTCTAGTATAACTAAAATGGCATCAGAAGCTTACAAAATCCAAAAAAAGTTGAAGGGAACATAAATTATTTTTCTACCTCAAATTATATTCTTGTTTCAAAAATTATAATGTTTAAGATGGACCAACTAATCTCCAAAAAAAAAATTGAAGGGAACATAAATTATTTCTCTACTTCAAATTATATTCTTGTTTAAAAAATTATAATGTTTAAGATGGACCAACTAATCTCCAAAATTTGTTGTTCTCAAGCATTACTATGGAGGTCTAAATAACTTATTTTTTTGTATAAGCTATAAATGATTTCTTATCTTGAATTTATTCCTGGACATGTCTATATTGAAACAATCCTTCCAATTATCATTATCTTGCATAACCAAATCCTAATTCAAATTATCAAAGAAAGTCTATTATTGCATGGTCTGTTAACAAAATATAAAATGTTGTGCATAATATTTTTATGCATGATATTCTCTATAAATGTAGACTTAGATGTCTGCAATCATACCCTATTTTTCGGAAACCTAGTCTCTTAGACCTAATCCTCTTCAATAACCCCACCAAATCAAATTAAACAAACTTTGCACACCATATCTAGTGTAAAACCCTAATCTATCCAGCCCTCTTGGTTGTGATCCTTTGGAGAGAGCCCTCTTCGGCTTGGTAGGGCTAGCTACCAATTCAAAAGACTGGTCTATGGTTACCTCACCTCGACTCTTCCTTAGCCTTAGAGATCGAGACGAGTGATAACACCCCCGAGGAACCTAGTAGAGACATTGGGCCTAGGTGCGTTAAGAATATTTATTTATACATTTTTATTCCTAATCATTGGTTTTTTCCATGTTCTTCTCTTGTAGAAGTTTTAGGCCTCAAGATGGCTCTTCCACTAGAAGATCTTGGCAAGGATAGGGGTTGTGTTTGGGTTTCTCCACTCTTGTTGAACCATTTGAGTGTGGCATAGGCTTCTCATTTTTTGTTGTTGTTTTCCATGCCTAGAAAAAGTCCTAATGTGTAGCGAGGAGCATATTACTATGAAGGGATAGGTTATTCTGGAGCTGAAATTTGACTTGAGAGCACAACCAGTCATTAGAGGGATTTGAACACTTAACCAATTCAAGAAGAGATCACTTAGGTAGAAAAGGGAACTTTTCGATGAGGGACATAATCCTAAAAAACAACGAGGTGTTTGCTGATATGGAAGGTTCAATTGTTCATGCTGGTCATACAAGTGGCGTGCTTGCAAGAACTTAATGGAAAATGGGGCTTCCTCGTGGTCATGGGTGCACTCGTAGGAGTAAACATCCAACTGGTGTAAAGGATATTGATCCCCGGAAATATGCATGCATGGTTATCTGCCTATGTATCTTTAGCTTTCATTTACGTTTCCTTGTCTTAGCTCTGTTGTCTATGGCCATATAGATAAATCTCATGTATTGTATTTGAGAGCCATAAAATATATATTTTCTTTTCATATTTTGAAACATTTAAGGTTACTTATTTGGTCAGGTTTCCAGACAAACAATTATTACATCTCCCAGAAATTAAGAAAAAAAAATAAGGAGGGAAAGGAGAGAATGCTCGTGGTATTGGAATGTCAAGAAAATACACAAGCCTCTTGTATTAGATATGAAAATCATTAATCGTCTGAAAGGTTAGAAAATGGAAAGAAGACTATTGAATACTTAAATGTGGGTCGTTCTCTTCAAACTAATCTCAATACCCTGACATAAGGGCCAGTGAAATAAAGAGCTCATTTAGAATCAAACGAGAAGGTAGAAATGGGTACCATAAATCCCTGTCCTTGAAAATTGGGGTAAATGGAAATTAGTATCTCCTCCATTGAAATAAGTTTATGCTAACCTCCATACATGTTTTTCTTATAAAATAATCTTGGGGCTACTATTAATAATGCAATATGATACAAAACCGTTTCCCATTCAAAATTCGAAACCCTCTAATTTAGACCAAGGGCTAAATTTCATCGGTAAAATTTTCCATTAAGATTATTTTTTCTTGAAATATGCATGAAAAAAATATTATTATAAATAATCACAATATGGCCTATAATAAAGTTATAATTTGGTTAATTTCTTCTTCTTTTTTTAATCTAGGAAATGTGATAGGTTCTATGTGTTACACGTTTTGATGATTGTCATGGATTAAATTTTATTTGCATTTAAATCCATTTAATTTATATGGCTTCCCTAGTTTGTTAATTCAATGCTAAAATTTTCTTTTAACTTAAATTGAAAATAAATTCCAAATTAGATATGCTGATAATTGTGCTAATGAGAAGAATATATCTTTCATAGTTCTAATTTAGTTAATTTCTATGTTTTTTTTAATATATGAAATGTGATAGAAATATTGAGGTAACCATTTTGATGGTTATCATGGATTGAATTTTATTTGTAATTCGATCAATTTAATTTATATGCCTTCGCTAGTATGTTTTAATTTAATGTTAATGTTTTCTTTTAACTTAAATTCAAAATAAATTCAAATATATATATGCCTATAACTATGGTAATCGTAAGAATAGATCTTCCATAATTATAATTTAATTTCTAGGTTCATCGTAGATATTTGAACCCCATGGAATATGTTGTAATATTCATGGTAATATTGACATATAAATCATAAGATTTTTGAACCCATGGAATATGTTCGAATATTCATGGTAATATTGACATGTCAATCATGAGATTTATGGACCCATGGAATATGTTGGAATATTCATGGTAATATTGGCATATCAATGATAAGATTTATTTTCAAGTTAAATATACTCTAATAATTAAACTATTTCACATTAATTAATTTTAAAAGATGGCATATCAGCACATCATATTGGGCATGTGGTATTTCTAATCCATGGTAATCTAAGAACAACTATTTCCAATTAAAGGATTCCCATAATAATAGTGGGGGTGAATCTACATCGATAAACATAATTTTATATATTATATAACTCCATTAATAATAATAATATATTTTAGTTAATTTTTATGAATTTTTTAATGCAATATGTATAATAGGGTTAGCTTTTTTATTCTTATCATAGAGTGATGGTTGTAGCAGCTTTCAATCCATCTAATTATATGGTCACAATAGTTATAATAAAACCAATAAATCATTATTTAGTCAAAATATTCTATATACATTATTATCTAAGTCAAGTGTTTAGGGTTTAGGAATTATAACACTTTAGTAAATTCTTTTAATAAAAATTTAAATAAAATTTACGAAACACTTTTTAAAATGTTATAAAATACTTAGGGTTTAGGGTTTAGGATTAGGGGTTTATGCTTTAGAGTTTAGAGTTTAGGGTTTATAGCACTTTAGTGAATGTTTTTAATAAACACTTAAATAAAAGTTACAAAATGTTTTTAAAATTGTTATTAAATGCTTAGGGTTTACGGTTTATAATTTAGGGTTTAGGATTTAGGGTTTGGGGTTTTTGCTTTGGAGTTTAGGGTTTAGGGTTTATAACACTTTATAAAATGCTTACGGTTTAAGTTTTATTGGTTTAGGGTTTAGGGTTTGGAGTTTAGGGTTCATGGTTTCACGTTTCTAACACCTTAGCAATTTTTTTAATAAACACCTAAATAAAAGTTACAAAACACTTTTTAAAATGTTATAAAATGCTTAGGGTTTAGCGTTTATGATTTTGGGTTTAGGGTTTGTAGTTTAGTGTTTGGGGTTTATGGTTAAGGGTTTAGGTCGAGGATTTATGATGTAGGGATGAACCACCCCACCTTAAACGGGTATCCACTGCTACATA
>APFE031239936.1:134784-243251 GCA_000404065.3 Pinus taeda | reverse complement strand
CTCTTAATTTATTAATCTATATTATTTATTTCTATTTAAAAAACAAAAATCAAAGTTTGGTATTAAATGTTGGCTTCGTATTAAATGTTGACTTTTCTTTGAGATTATATAAAAATTTACCTACCAAAGATTAAAAATCATATAAAACTTTTTACAATATTTTCAATAACTTATTTTAAGAAGTTATCCATCCTTTTCCAAAATTTCCACTTAATTATACTCCCAGGAAAATTAATAGAAAATCTAAGGATGCTAATTACGTTCATATACATTGGATGGATTTAAGAGGACAAATACCTTTTCCTAATTCAAAGCACTAAATCATGCAGTCCTTAAAAGAGAAAAGTACTAACACCTTTTCTTAATTCAAAGTGCTGAAACATGCATTCCCTTAAAACAACCGTCTCGGACAAAAACCTTTTTTAATATGTTTTATCTACGAATGATAGTTGTGTTTAGGTCTACATCACAACTCTCGACGAAGTTGAGATATTTCACTAATATTTCAATTAAAAGAACATTTACAATCTGTGAAATCTGTGAAATCTACCTTTTAGTGAGGCCCACCCCACCTAATATGTATTCTTCATTCTCTCCTCTCAAACATTTTAGATAGTTTTTTGAATTAAAAAAATCTCATATAATATGATTTTACATGGTTTTGGAGTTGTTTTTAATTTGAGTTTTTGGATTTTTTGTCAAAATTCGGTAAAAAATTCGAGATGAAATTTTGATTTGTGTTGTTTAAATTGGTTTTTTTATTGTATATATAAATTCAGCACCTTGAAAAATTCCTAAAACACTTGGATTGTGCAAAAGTTACTCATCAAACTTATAATTTCAATAAATTCCTAACATATTTTTAGAGAAATTAAACCAAAAAAATTTCAAAAATCTTACTAAAAACAACTCGTTTTATTTCTTAAAAAATAACAATACATCTCATCCAACTAAAAGAGGTGGTTGAGTCTAGAAAGTAACGATTAAGTTGATGGGAGCATCAAACCTCCCAGTAAAATAAAGACATATTTGAACTTTATTGGAATGCGTGTATATGGTTGATTTACGCAACCCTCGCTTAGAAAGTAACTCTTTGAAATTTGGACCCTACTTTGAAATGTATGGTGCATTCCATGTTTTAGCGATAATGTGATATAAATTCCATGTTATGGTTGGGATGTCACGTCAAAAAGTTCATAATTTTTATGTTGAAGGTACCTTTCAAATGTTTTTCTTTTCTTCGACAATCATGACTTTATACAATAGTCGAATGTTGGATATTGAGATCTTCAATTTTTTATTTGTCTAATTGTTAATTGTTTGGAATTCTCACAAATTGTTATTTGTTTGGAATTTTTTGGGTGTTTATTTTTTTTTAACGTTGGTAGCGTATTATATTGTTTATTCAGGTTTTTTAAGTTGTAGGATATTATATATGTTTATATCGTTTATTTGGGGATTTAAAGTTATAATTTTGGGAATCAAAGTCCTTGCTCACATGGCTATCATTCGTCGAACTTTTTTAAGTGTTTATTGTTAAACACTACTTTTTTCTATACGTAGATGTCAAATTGGAATTGGAATTGCAATTAATTCATGTCACTTCGCATTCATCTGAGATCTTTCTACTTGCTAAAAAAAGCCTATAATCATCATGGTTGAGCACACCATGCAAATAATAAGAGTGACTCTACATATTTTGTGGTGCTCTCTCACTTGCGGATTTGTAGTAGAGCATCACCATCAAAGAATTCAAGTGCTTTGTTTTTTTTAGAAAAAGTATGTGTATTCTTCTCAAATAAACACATATATAATTATGAGTGTTTTTCATCTCAGTCTAGAATTAATTAGATGAGTTAGGAGATTGGCCATTTACATGTTTTTGGAATTGTGTTTGAATTTAGGCGAGTAAGGAATTTGTAGTTAAGGAGTTTGTAGTTGGGATTTTCACAATTAGGTGGTTGGGAATTGTTGAGAGTAATTGAAATGGAGGCATCATCGCATCATATGGAGTTTTTAGAACCCATTTCTAAGTATCATCTATGTGGTCCTTATTATTTTTATATAACTGAAGTCTTATAAGAATTTAAGGCCATTTGAGTACATCTTAATATGTCATTTTTGTGGGAATATATAGAAAAAGATGTTGCCTAATTTATAAATCAATTAAGAAATTAGGGCTCTAATCTTAAAAAATAAATATAAGTTTGATTTAATGCCTAAGATTTGAGTGGGTGGTCTAAGGATGTTCAAGATGAAGTGCTCTCATTTTTCATATGTAGAGATGAAGGAAGATGTGAGGATCAAATAGAAAATCAATATGGATACACTCATTAATTGGTGGGTTGTGCATAGAGGGAAGGAGGTTTGGTTTTTGTAACACCCTACTTTTTCACTTGCAATTGCTAAACTACATTACAACATATCTTTATTCTTTTCTTATTTTCTATTGAACTTAGCTAAATAGATAGAACTATATTATGAAGACATGTGGACCTACCTATATTAAAATTTTATGTATGTTTTTACTATTTATCTTATTAAGGATGATAAATATATGATTTTCTTTAAACATGAAAATTTTGAAGGAAGGTTGTGGTACATCAATATCAACTCAAATTATATTATGATTGGATAATTTTTAGGATGTAGATGGTAGATAAACTTAATTGTTTACATTAATTACCAATTAGTAATGTTTTTAGTAGCATGAAAATGATTGTATAGTTATGTGTGGTTATGTGTTTTGGTAAGATAACCTAAAGGTTTACTAAGAAGTACCTAAATAACTAAGAAATAGTTAGATAAATGTGCCATTGAAGTAACACTAATATCATGGACATCAAAAGAGTAATGGTATATTATGAAGCATTATTTCATGATTTAATCAATAGTTCCAAACATTGTTATTATATGTGGCCAAGCGTAGGTTTTACATGAAGCATTGTTTAGCCAAACTAGTTATTTAATGATGTAGTTCTACGGTAAAAAATAATGGCACAATATAGTCAATGATAAGGTGTTGATCCTAGCTCTGTTAGGAGGGGTGGAGGTATTTCCTATCATTTATCCTCTAAAATTTCAACCCATGAGAGTGTCGTGTAAAGTCGTGCTCCCCTAGACATGTGATAGTAACTATTGATTGCCTTCTAAGGAAGTATTAAAGAGATTTAAGAGAATAATACAAGTATTGAAGGCCTTTCATTCATATTAGAATTAATATGAAAAATATGTTATCACATTATCACTCTCTATGGTTATTATTGAAATTTAAAGATCAATTATAACTAAAGAAAGCTTAATAGAAATTTATCATGTGTAGATGCTTTTTTAATAAAGAAAAATTTATATTGGAAATAATAAAGTTATAATTATCAAGGTAAGGTTTGAAAAAGCTTGGCTAAACCTCACATAATATAAAATTTTCAATAATCAATCAAAACTCCATATTTTTTCCAAAAATAAAAACAAAAAACTCCTGCATGTTGACATTTGATTTATAGATTAGAAATCAAGCAAAATAAATTCCAAATGTTAAAATCATCCAAAGTTAGGAAGTTGATATCATAAATGTGATGTGTAGGAAAATTGGAGGAATGAAAGCCATACATACTCTAATCATAGTGAATCATAAAAGTGCAAGTCTTAAACATCCACATGAAACAAACATTCAAGTCTAACAAGTGAAAAAATTCTAGCATGCAAACATATGATGAATCAACATCAAACAAAGACTAATAAACAATGATGGGTTCCTTTACACTATCCGCAACAACACCATCCTAAAAATCATCCAATATGACTATGTTTCTATGAATTTTTTGGTTGATCTCCAACATTTCCCCTTGATTTCAATAAGTAACAAGTCTAGGTTTTCGCTCTTGATTCCCTAAGTGACACTTTCTCTTTAGGTATCCTCCATAACAATAGCCATAGACTCCTTGTTTTTTTATAGTAGGGTACATGTGACGGAGAAGAGGGCTTACCTTGATCTTGTGTTCCCTAGTTTGTGCAAAGGGACATTGAGGTTAAAATCCTCTTGAAACTTAACATAAGCCACCCATTCTTTGGATTCCTATTCCCAAGCATGTTTATTCTGAATCACTTTCGTAGAGGACCTAAATATGAAATACCCTCACAACTAGTGACATTATCATTATTTTGGCGATGAGAGGGAAGCCTAACCATAAGATAATTACCACTCTTGGAAATATTTCATCTCTTGTGTTCCTTACTTTGCATGACTGGGGAAGGAGACTTGGGATGTTTCCAAGCACTTACAAGTTTTTTTCTTCAGCTAGTCTTAGAGATAGAATTTGTCCCTACGTTGGATTCCTATTTATTATCTTTTATCCCATATCTCTTTTAATGACTCTAATTCTAGAGGTCCATTATTTCTTTGAGTCTAAGCTACATCCTATCAGCACAGGAGTCTTCATGAACTAGAATCAAACAACAAGGACTTTCTCTAATCCACATAAATTAAGGATTTGAAATAGTATTTCTAGAAAATATTGAATGTAAATTGTATAACATGGTTAAGTAATCTACTTAGCCTTTGAACCATCCCTTTAGAAGGTACTCCAAAACCATTATGATAAGAGATTGTAGAGCCATTAAAAATATTGAAGCTATTATAAGTAAAAATAGAAAAAAGAAAAAAATGCTCCTCTTATTTTCAATTTTTCCATCATTTCCCTCTCCCATATCTAACATGTCATATTTAACTCTCTCAAATTGATATTTTGATGGCATCCTATTCAAGATAATGAAAATTTAATTTAATAGCCTAACTTATATTTAATAATATACATAAGCATATTTCCAAAAAAACAAAAAACCAAATACCTTACCAGAATTCAAACTAAATTATTAATACAAACTTACTAACCATTACTATAAACCTATTTTTTATATATAAATACTTCATTAAATAAATTTTTATTTAATAAATTATTTTTAGTAATTAGAAATAATTTAATATCATCACATATCAACTACACTGTATTTTTATCAGGAATGGCATATCAATATTTTTCATCATATTAACTTCGTAATCTATATTATTGAACCTTTATTTCAAAGTGAAACAAGTAAAATTTGGTATTAATTGATCTTTTCTAATTTTTAAATAATTATCTAATAAGTTTAGCAACCAAAAGTTACATTTGCAATATCATTTTCAAATTAACTGACTTCTTCTTTACCATTTTTAATTGTTGATAGATCAATTTTCCCCTTTCTTAAAATTTAATACAATAATTTAAATTTGATGATACTAATTTCCTTCGTATATTTATTGAATTTGGAGACTGATTAATCATGCATTACCTGAATAATCTTTCAATAATCTTTTACACATGGTAGTTATGTTTATGTCTACATCATCATTTCAGGCGACGAAGTTGAGATTTTTCCATCATATTTCAAATTTACAAACCTTTAATGTCTTTGAAATTTACTTTTTAGTGAGCCCACCCAAAAATGCATTCTTTTTTTCTCCTTTGCCTATTCTTTTTCCGAGAGTTTTAATACTTTTGATTGCTAAATGATTTTGTTACTAATTAGTAAGGATGAATATCCCATTTATATTTACTAATACAATTATATTAAAATACAAATGATTATTAAAAATATTAATATAATTGATAGAGTGAAAAAAATTATTTGTATTTTACTATTAGGAATATATAACCATAAAAATAATAATACAAAAAACAATAAAAAAAAAATTATTATTATATAATTAATAATTATTATTATTTAATATTAAATGTTTATTTATATTATTTAATTTAAAATTATGTAATATAAATATGAATCCTAGGAATATTGATCTAGGATCATAAACTCAAGAGGTTAATACTTAAAAACCTTACGTTTATATTCCTTTAGGTTTTTAGTATTAATCCTTAAGTTTATTATTGCTTTGGGTTATAATATCAATTCTTTGGGTATATTAATTTAAGAGTTTATAATCCTATGGTATAATATTATTCATAGATTTATAATATTAATCCATTAAGCTTAGTATAAATTATGGTCAACCAGGTGTGTATACACCTTGGATTTATAATATTAGTCCCCTGATTTTAATAATATTAGTCCTTTGGGTTTATAATACCTTGGGGTTTTAATATTAAGCCTTGGGTTTATAATATCAATCTAGTGGGTTTATTAGTCTGAGCGTTCATATTCCTAGGGTTTAATACTAAAACTCCAAGGGATTATAAACCCAGGTAATAATACTAAACCAAGGGATAATAAACTAAATGGATTAATACTAAAAACCCAAGGAATTATAAACCCAAGAGAATAATAGTAAACCTTAGGGATTAATACTATAAACCCAAGGTATATAAATCTTGAGATAAATATTATAAACCCTAAAATAAGCATAATTGACCATGGTTGATTTTTATTTTGAGACAATCCTTATCACAATGCTAGTTAATAATTATGTTTAAGTCTACATCATCATTTCAGGTGACGAAATTAAGATTTTTCAATAATAACTCAAATTTACACACCTTTAATATCTTTGCAACTTACCTTTTTAGTGAGCCCTACCCAAAATGCATTCCTTATGTTCTCCTTTGCCGATTTTTTTTCCAAGCGTTTTTAATATATTTTGATTGCTAACTGACTTTGTTTCTAATTAGTGATGATGAATATTCCACTTAAAGATGAGATTTAGACGTAATTACAACTAGCATACTTATGAAATGGGAAAGGGGATATTAAAGTGAATCGATATGTGATTTATTTTTAATCATTCAAGAATAAAAATCTATTAAATAAGATTTAAGCATAATTTATTAAAATAAATATTTATTGGGCAAAGTGATAATGGAGGTGTGGTGGGATGTGGTGGAGGAGGTTGTAATATATGTATTGCTAAATGTGTAAGTGATTGTAGGTAACAGACTCAATTGTCACTGCACATTATTGTACTAGAGTTTCTCAAACATAATTACATCATTAATGTGGCATGTTTTCAAATGTGTAAGTGGTTATAAATGTAATACTCGTTGATTCTTGATCACTCTAATACTTTGACATGTGAATAGGGTGCACAAGTGTCTTTTCTCTCTTCTTTACTTCCATTAAAAACATAAAAATATGGGTAGTGGTGTTGGGGAATGACATATTTACTTTTGTATGCATGACATATGCATAATACAAGACAAGGATACAAAATCAAAGGGTAAAATAATTCAATGTCAGACATATTTTGGTGGGAAAACTCAAGTTTGTAATTTAAGGGATTCTTTTGCTTTTAATTGTACAACTTGCTATGTAAATCATGACTCAATTTTGACATACATTTGAAGCATGTATATCTCTGCTTCAAGTATTAATCTCTTACTCAATTTGAGATCCTATTTAGTAGTTTGAATGACAAATTTGCTTGGATTTGCAATGAAAGTAATAGAACCATTGTTATTAAGATAAATTTACTCTATCAAGGTATGGACGAGTGGGTGAGATGAAGCATCACCATGAAAATGATCCAAATTAAAACCTTCATGGGCATAGAACCCTATAACAATGAGTGTGTCAATTAGAAAGCATAGGATTAGTGAATAATGTTGATTTGGACGTTTGAACGATTAAGATTAGGATAAATGTCCTAATTCAAAGAAAACATAGAAAGCTAAAAAATACCTATATTTAAACCATCATGACAACAATAATGTCATCAATGATGGATATAAAATTGTCAAATCATTTTAGATCCTCTAGAAAGAAACTATGGGAACTAAATAAAACAATTTATTCATGAAAAGTGAAGGAAGATTACAAATATTATGGAGGAATGCTAAATTATAAGTTGAAGTAGAGATGCAAAGTTGGTCATCTCTAATGAACCCCTTTCCTTTATAGTGAAACCCTTAACTGGACACTGAGCCTACATCCACCAAAAAAATTGGTAGTACACTATCTGAGTTGAAAATGTCTACTTGGATATAGATGAGGCTAAGTGTAAGTTCTAAGTGATTTTGATGATATTAGTACACTTCACATAGTGTGTATAAAGCGATGCCTATAAGTTTTTATATATAATGCCACCTTCTCCTATTCCCAAAAAACATGCTAGCTATCCAACACTAAATTTCACTTGAAGTAGTAACATGTATAGATTAAATATAAACAAAAAGAGTGATTATCAAGGCAATTTAGCACCCAACATTCAACAACAAGTTAATGATGTAGCAATGTATTTTTTGTCTATCGTTCTATCATTTGCATAATATCAAGGTACATTTTTATCTTTGAGCTTACAAGGTCAATCATTATGCTTCTCATTCTCTTGAAAAGGGAGGGTGAACATTCTAAGAGTGCTCCTAATGTTAATACTATTTGTATCATTGTGAGGACATCCCTTGGAGTGTTTGTGGGCTGAATCAACGGCAAAACATCACCATAATAGGATCTCTCATTATAATGTAGGGTGGATGAACTCAAAAGTATAATGAGCACCAATGGGCCATTTATTATCATTTAAAAATTGTATATAGCATAATAAAATTTATAAGGGTTTTATCAAATCATGATGTCCTTCATTTTAAAAACATTTATATTTGATTTATCTCCTCCATGTTGCATAGTTAAATTATACCCAATTTCCATGTTGCAAGTTACGCAAATGGAAACTTGACATTGAATTATTATGTTTTTGGATTCAACATTAGCACTTGCATGTCACTATCCTTTGCGACATTATTCAACCTCAACTACATTTAGATTATCTCTCATTGTGCTCATATTTGCAACAATAATGATTCATTTGGTTGATTATGAAAGTATTTTTCTATTATTTCTAAAATGCGTTCAACCTAACTCTTGATAAATTATGCTTTATCATTTTACTTGTGAAGATTTATTTTAGATGATAAAATGGTTAGTCCAAGCCTTAAGAGAAAAGTCTTGATTGTAGAAGGGAAATCAATCATGTTTTATGCCTTTTTCATAATTTTCATAGACACTGCCATTATTTTTCATGCACATTCTAAATCAATATTGCATATTTGATACTCTTCCATAGCTTTATGTTGGTACTTCCTTCTCAAAAAATTCTATGAAAATGAACATTCTCATTCTAAATCAATATTGCATTTTCGATACTCTTCCATAGCTTTATGCTTGTACTTCCTTCTCAAAAAAATTCTATGAAAATGAACACTCTATTATCTCTTATTGCTATTGGATTTTTTGAGAAAATGTGTTCCAAAATCCCATCGTATGCAAATTCTTATTTCCTACATAGACCAAATAACAATTGACTAGTACACAAGGAAATAAAATAACAAGAAAATTAATAAAATCTAATATGAGATATTCCTACTACAATGCAAAAATAAAAACATAGAAAGAAAGAAAGAGTTTGGGAAATAAGAAATTTCTTTATTGATGTAGAAAGGATATAAGATCTCCTAGATACATTAAAGTGAAACTTGTAATAAATGGACACTTGACACTCCTAAAGGAGGTTTCTCCGTTCCCTTTCTTGCAAATATGATCTCTCCTTAGGAAGTTTCTTGACGCTCTTGAATGATAAGCTCCAAGATTACAAAACAATGTCAATTGGGAGGTAATTTGGGAAGCATCACATTGTAATGACTTCTGTTTTCTAAGTGGTCCCAAATGTAGTGGTATTTATAGGCCAACATCCATGGCTTGTCCCATTTTGGCTCATTAATGAGTTTTGATCTTTGAATGAGCCTCTCATCTTGGTGGGGGAGAAGAGGAGTCTTTTGGAGGCTCTATAACTCTTTCATAATCGTGTAGAGGCTCTATAACTCTTTATTAGGTCCCTAAATTTGTGCTTCCGGCTAACAAAGGGAATTTAAGGTGGATTTCCTTGAGATCATTCAAATGTCACTTCCTACGGATCTGTGTGGATGTGGAAGAAATATATTTGGTGATTTGTGTAAACCTAAGAGACTAGATTTGGGTGGATTAATTAAAGTGTGCTTAGTGACAAGTGATCCTCTTCTTGTGAATTCTTAATTTATTGACCTTTGGAAACATTTTATTTTGATGATATTTGACATATTTGATCCTTACTTGGGACATTTGAGTGTGCAATTTTTAAGTGATAACAATTTATCCTTGATGTGTGAGGTTAAGAGCATATGCATAGCCAAAATATGCCACATTGTTTTTCCTAACTATGAGTCTTCTTGCTTCTTGGGAGAGATATTCTAATCTAAAAGAGAGTGAGGATGCTAAAGAATAACCATGGGATTATTTTCTAAGAAAAAAATATATGTAGTACACATGTGAGGTAGGTATGTCCCATGCTCGTGATCATGACTATTAAAATGATGGTTACTTTTGTATACAAGAAGGGTCTTGCCAAAAATATTTAGAACATAATTGTTTATGCTGAAGTAATGGAAAACTCATTAGGATAAAGTACTAATGATGTACATGCACCCATGTATTCACCATGACAAGTGATGATGAGAATGTTGGTGGAGAGATGTCAACGTGGTGCATAGCTCTTTGACCAAAATAAGAAATTGCAATTGTCACAAAGTATGACACATCCTGACGTGAAGTAAATTTGAAGTTGAATGTAGGGGAGGCTGATGAAATATGTGGTAAATTATGACTCCCACTAGTCCATTCAAGGTTCTCATTGAAATATGGTATTGAACACCAAGGTATTGCTTCCTTCCTATAAAATGAGCTAATGTCAACAAAAAGGAAGATACAACTATTTAGAGAAAGAGATTCTCTGAGAAATCCACTTGAAGTAAAGTTATATATTGAACATGTTAATGATGCTAGACATGCCAACATGTAAAAGGGATCTCCTTGGCAAGAAGTCCCAATTAGACCTCAGATCGTTTGGTGTAGGAGTCCCAACATTGGGTCATAAGGTAATGCCTTGATCTTGATGTTGCACAGAGGCAAGTAAGATAACTCTGTCAGTAGCAAGGGTGTGACGGATGCAGTGAGTCCAGGAAGGTGTATGAGAGATTGTAACACTTCGAAGGGGGAAGGAGGTGAAGGTGAGTTCCAGGTTGAAGGGGATCAGTCCCAACTCAACTAGGAACACACAACAAAAAAGGACATGCACAGCTTTCGGCGGAGCAGTCCACTCGGATATGACAATCACATCATATAAGGTAAGATAACATGTACAACACTCACAAATCAGTCCGAGACAAGTGCAACGATTGTTACAACAAGGTTCATGCGAAGGTCTGTCTGATATTTGACAAAGCAATCGACATGGAAAGTGAAAACATTAACAACATATACAATGCATTAACAACAAGATTCATATAATTGCATGTGAATCAGTTCATACACAAGTATATAAGTTAAACAACATATATCATTAAGGCAATCGGAGAAGTCCAACTACAATAACAACATATGCATGACAATGTGTTGGATCATTTTATATAAAGAAGTGTAAGTCTCAATCAAATGATACACACATGTAAACCTTCTAGACCCAACAGTGGAACATTACAGCCACATCCGCCTGCTCCTCCAAAGAGATATACTAGCTCTGTGCAGTGGAGAAGCCAAGGTGCGTTACAATATTGTCTAAGCCTTCTTCAAGATAGTCTTAGTAGAAGCTTGGTTGACCAAAAGCTTGTACAATAAGTTATGAGGGACTATTTATAGAAAAGGGTGGGGTGATCCTTGACACTCCCCTTTGTGTTATTTCAACTACCCTCATGACTCTTCACCTACTCTATGACTGTTACATCCAACCATTGACGATTGACTTACACTTGACATGACTCAACATTATAATGCACATGTACTCATGTGAGACAACATGGCTTGAGAAAGCCTTGCAAGACATCACTGACACTCAGTCCGTTGTGATGAGACCAACTCTTTGACATGCTTGTGATGGTGAAGGTGGTGAGATGATGCCAAGCTTGGTCGTTCATGGTGGTGTGTATGCACCTCATGGTGACATCTTGCTGAAGCAAACTCTTGCCTCCGTTGCAACCGGTGCATTGGTTCGGCCCCTTCATCCAAATCGTTTGCTAACATGTGCATGATCTTCTTGGGTGCAGTTAAACTGGCAACACACTAATGCATATTGTCTGTGTTGATCTTCAAGTGTGTGCTGGTGGTCATACACATCAACTTGTCGAAGTACATGTTCATCTCCAGTTGGACTACTTCTTGTCTTCGACTTGGTGAGTGTGTTGAATGGGTTGGATTGCATGTGTGCGGGCAATGACATGCATGTTGCTGAATCCCTTACATTTGATCCCCAACACTACTCAACATGTCTGCTCGGTGTTAGCTATTGGGATGGATCTTTAACTTGTACGGGCGCATTTTCATCCGTGAGTGCACGATGCACCCACTATTGTTCCCGATCCTATTGCAACTCATTCATCTATCTGTGCAGCTTCATGTTGTTCCTAAATTGCTACTTCAACACATGCAACTTCTTATTTATTCCATTTTTTGCCTTCGCGTGAACTTCATGTCGCGTCGTCACTTCGCAGCCTGAGTCTCCAACGTTGCTTTCATTATCAGTGGATCTTCTTGATCTTGCAACTTTGTTCCGCCTCTGTGTTTTCAACAACCTTCCTCTTGCATTCGTTGCATTCGGTATGCTGCCTTCAGCTATTGTTCATGATGTTGCTCACTATGATGTTACTGCTTGATGTCCTTGTCTACAAACAACTTGATGTCTTCGTGGGTAGGAAAGTCCATGGACACACTATTGGCTGCATCCCTAAGTGTGCTCTGAATGGTGTCTTTGTCTCTGCTCTCCTGGAAACCATTGTACCTATACTGCTGAGAGGAAGATGAACACATGGGATACCTGAAGACATGGAAAAACTCATGGCAAGCAATCTGTCAGTCGAAAACCAAAATCAACATGAGAACTGACTTGCAACATACCTAGGTGCATGATCATAAAGGTTGCACAATTTTGGCCGAGAGTTCAGGAGACCAACTGCCAAGACTGTACAAGGCACAATCTAGGCTGCTTGGAGACTGACTGACTATTGGAACTGTGCAATGCATAGTCTATTCTGGCTGTTGACTGTTAGGATTGTGCAATGCGTAATTCTAGCTAGGAAGGATTACTAGCCTAGGGACATATTTGCGCAATTTCTTGGGCCAAGCAACCACTGTCTTCAGAAATGCACAAGATGGTCCTAGAGGCCAGGGTTGGGTTGAAATGTGCAAATATAGAGAAGAAGGTGAGCCTTCCTTTCCCAGATTGTGCAATGCAGCCTTGGTGAAGGCAGAGCCTGGGCCAAGGTTGGCCCGACTCGCTGACGGGCAAATGAAAGCAAGTTAGTGAATGCATGGCAACACTAAGTGATAGCATAAGTGATTAACAGTGCATGAAAAATATGAATGAAAGATTCATCAAATAGAGCAACATGCATGTGGGTGAGGCAGTTCATCGGTTCGGCGAACATCTATGCAAAATAATTTCATGCATGTGATAGTAGTGGGATAGCAACGAAAACTGAAATAGATCTAAGACAAGCTAGTATACATGTAAATGACAACGGGAGTTCAAAGAAATCAAGAAAACAATACTCCCATAAGTGAAAACACAAAAAGCGACAGAAATGAAGCACAAGGCATGGGAAGCGGGCTTACCCAAAAATAGATGAGTTGAATGTGTCAACTACTCCTAGATGTGATGTGGGATGTCAGAGTTGCAAGGTTGATGTGAGGAATGAACTCTGAACAGTCGATTGATGAGTTTTGATAACATTGAGGTTGTGATGCGCATTCCACGAATCTAGGGGAAGCGACACTTGGTGGGAGGTTTCGGAATCGCTCCTTGCATTTAACCTCCAACTGCTAAACATAGATCCCTAAAACAAGGGATGCCTTTACATGATGCCTTGGGAGAAGTAGCTCATGCATGCAAGTCTATTTTCCTCAGTCCCGGAGGGAACTGGTCAACTCAGTTGCACATGAAAGAGACTGCTCGACTGCTAGAGAAAAATGTGCATTTCTGGCTGGGAGTTGGGCTGGCTACCCAGGATATTTACGTAATTTCTGGGTAGAGAAGCTGACTAATTCCAAGATTTGCGCAAATTCTGGGTTGAGTAGCCTTTCTGGGGAAATTTGCGCAAATTCTGGGTTGAGCAGCCTTGCTGGGGAAATTTGTGCAAATCCTATTGGGAGTGTTGGCAGGCAAAATTGCACAATCCTGAAGCTCAGCAGGCTGCCAGAGAGGATTGTGAAATTTCTAGAGGGAAGGTTGGTTTCCCTCCAAAAAATGCACAATTTTGAAGGGGGATTTGCTCAGCCTATAGATGGACCAAGTCTAGGTGAACAATCTGTGAGGGGAATGGATCAAGCTATGATCGACAGGTTGCCTTTGTGCAAGAAAGATACTACAGCTTGTGAACTTAACGAAGAAAAGGTAAGATGCTATGAAGGTTGAAAGGGAGGCTCAAAAATAAGGCTAAGGAAAAAAAATTGAGTGTGGTTGTAGCCGCTACAACACTTGGCGACACATTGGTAGAACTCCAGCTTTCTGAATGGACCTTATTTGTGGAAAGCAAGTCTAACACCTCTAGAAGTATTGTTCTGTTTTTAGCTCATCTTGGTTTCACACTAACTTGATTGTAAGATGTAGCATCTTCCAAACCCTTGGTCGATTGACACACATTCCAAGCCAAGACAGCATAGTTGTTTCGATTGGGGTTGAGGGATATATAAAATCACAAACAGTATAGTCGGTAGAGTCGTAGTCTCATCTCTGGTGTTGCTCCACTACCAGCAGGCCTGGACAGTACCTTGGTGGAGTCACATAGGAACATAAGCATTGCTCTGCTTCCAGCGAGCCTAGTCAGTACCCCGGTAGAGTTACTTACATCACCTCCCTTCACAGGAAGCCTTAAACTTCTTTCACCTTATTCATTTTTCATTTTTCATTTTTGACTTTCCATTTTTTCATTTTTCACTTTGCATAACACTTAGTCATTTTAGAGGCGAAAGAGGGGTCCCGACTATTGAAAGCAGAAGAGATTGTTCCAATAGAGAAGTATTTTATTGTATCTCTGACGTGCTTGTTAAGGTTTCCCCCCTTAACTTACTCTACTTGACTAAGCTGACAAGGGTTAACCCACAAAAAATCAACTAGAGAAGGTGACACTAGTTAGCGCGCAAGAATTTTGTTTACACCAAGTTTCACTTCGAATAGTACGTATTTTCCTTCAACATATCATGGACTAAAAGTAACAATTTCATCATACCGAGGCAAGAAGGCAGATAACCAGGTAATGATAGTTGTACAAGCCCAA
Source organism: Pinus taeda (assembly GCA_000404065.3). Classification (NCBI taxonomy): domain Eukaryota; kingdom Viridiplantae; phylum Streptophyta; class Pinopsida; order Pinales; family Pinaceae; genus Pinus; species Pinus taeda. The sequence continues at coordinate 227,970 of APFE031239936.1, read as the reverse complement.
TTGTACTTTACCAAGCTCTCTTCAAGAGTCATACATGGTTTCATGAAAAACTAACCTATGAACGAAAAAATGAACGAACTAACAATCAACAAAGCAAAGCAAGAGAAGAAGAAAAAATGAAAGTGAAGCAAGTAAACAAACAAGCAAACAAAGCATGTAAGAAAACAAGCATGCAAGTAAACAACTGAAAGCAAACACTACTCCTACTCCTACACTAATGGTACATGGGTATGATCACATGAAGTGATACTTCCAATGCAGCCATCAATGCATTAGTAGACTCATGTTGGTGATGGCTTGGTCTGCGAGCAACCCAGTTGTGCGAACCAGTAAGCAAGAAAGATATAACAATGAAGACAACCACACTTTGTGATTCAAAGTGCCCACGGGAAATAAGTGAGTGCATGTGCATGGCGGGCAGTCCGTGGACTTATCATGGTGCCATGTGACACAATGTGAAACTTTGAAGCAAAAGCACACTCTTGATTGTGACATGCAAGAAAAAGAAAGAAACAAAGATAACTTGCGTGCACAAGTTCTTGCAATGTAAGACTCCTCCAATGCATGAGCAATGGGATCGTGTAGTTCGAGTGGAGGAAGTAAGATCTAAGTGTTAGATTGATCTTTAGTGCATACAAATGAATGATGAGGAGCCTTGAGTGTTTGAAGAATTTCCTGATTGGAAGCAAAACCAACCTCAGGACAACGAGGGCTTGACGTAACCATCAGCTCGGGCTGAAGTGCCTTAACGGTCTGTGGGGTGTCGACTTCATTGATAGATGGATCCTCGTAGACCAGTGGCTTAGACGGATTAACAATGAGTGAATAGACATCGTGATCGGATGATAAGGTGAAGAGATCACGACAACCAAGATCAAAAAATTCACGATGTTTGTCAGCATCCTCATGGTTTGATGAATCACACAGAGGGGTAAATAAGGAGGAAGGATGTTCACCCTCTGCATTTTCGAAAAAATCAGATGAAAGATTAAGTGGATTTCCAATGAATGAATGGTCCTCTCCATTGTTTGATGATGGGCTAACATACGGTGTGTCCTGCAAAAGATCAAAAATCGGTGCATCCATGGATGAACACACACATGCGAGATCATGGATGGTAGGCTCACCAACGATGTTAGGAAAGAACGGAGGGGGTCAGACGGAAGGGAGTCATCCTTTGCCAAGTGTTGATGCTCAAGCTCCTACTCATACTCTTCATGAATGACAGTGCATGTTGGTTGTGCAACACCAACTCTGTCACTGAGTTGTTCCTCATTCACAACAAGTGAAGAGTTCAAAATGGATGAACACAAGACAACATCATCCGGAGGATCACCTAGGTGCGAAGATGGAGGTCGTAGAAAAGAATGCATATGAGGAGTCAAAGGACTCACAACCAAATCTGCATGAAAATTGAGTGAAGTGATGTTGAGAGAGTGTGAAGGATGAATAGGTGTGTGAGCACGATCGTCAACATCAATGGGGAGTGATGGAGTTGTTGAATAAGAGGAAGGCAGACAGTCAGTTGAGACAATGCCCATTTCCACATGAGATTGCACAGCTCCATTAACGAAGAATGTTGAGCGAGGCTTGATCTCAAAATTTCTCTTGGGATGGGTAGATTTCTTAAGGCAGTACTCGAACCAGTCCCAAAGATAAGCAAATTTCATCTGGCTCCTCAAAGTTTGAAACTACAAGTCATGGAATCGCTGCCAAAAATCGATAACAGATTCATGCAGACCCCTCCATTGTTGTAACAGTTTCCGATCAAGATGGTCTAGATCAAAATGATAGAATGTGTCTTCAATAAGATCATAGAAGTGCTCAAATGAGTGCACATTGTTAGCCGGTAGGTTGAGCACCCAACAAAATGGAGATTCACGAAGTGTGTATGCAAGTAGCAAACTGGCTTGTTCGTCGGAAAACTCATCTTCCTCATAAATCATGGAAAGAAAGTTATGTAAGTGCTCAGGACATGCAACTTCACCTTCACCATCATATGTGTGAGTCGATAAGAGATTGAAGAGCTTCCTTGAGATGGATACATCTTCATGATTTGAAAAACACCTCGGGGGAAGAAGAGTGCAAGACTCCATGAAAGATATGCAAAGGTTCAAAACTAGATGAGAGGACACAACTTGTCATCAAGCCCTCCTTCTAGCGCTAGAAATGCTGACAGTGCTAGAGCTAAGAAGTCTCAATTAGACCTCAGACCGTTTGGTGTAGGAGTCCCAACAGTGGGTCGTAAGGTAATGCCTTGACTGCGATGTCGCACAGAGGCAAGTAAGATAACTTTTTCAGTAGCAAGGGTGTGACTGATGTAGTGAGTCAAGGAAGGTGTATGACAGGTTCTAACATTTCGAAGGGTGAAGGAGGTGAAGGTGAGTTTCAGGTTGAAAGGGATCAGCCCCAACTCGGCTAGGAACACACAACACAAAATTACATAAACAACTTCTGATGGATCAGTCCACTCGGATGCGGCAGTCACATCATACAAGGTAAGATAACACGTACAACACTCACAGATCAATCTAAGATGAGTGTGACAGTTTTTACAGCAAGGTTCATGTGAACGGTCTGTTTGATGCCCGATAGAGCAATCGACATGGACGTTGACAACATTAACAGCAAGATTCATATAATTCCATGTGAATCAGTTCATACACAAGTACGTAAGTTAAACAACATATATCATTAAGGCAACCAGAGTAGTCCAACTACAATAACAACATATGCATGAAAATGTGTTGGCTCATATTATATAAAGAAGTGTAAGTCTCAATCATACGATACATCCATGTAAACTTGCTAGCCCCAATAGTGGAACGTTACAGCCACATCCGCCTACTCCTCCAAAGAGATGTACTAGCTCTGTGCAGTGGAGAAGCCAAGGCGCATTACAATAAAGCCTGTACAATGAGTTATGAGGGACTATTTATAGCAACGGGTGGGGTGACCCTTGACATTCCCCTTTGTGTCAGTTCAACTACCTTCATGACTCTTCACCTACTCTATGAATGTTACATGAAACCATTAATTCTTGACTTACACTTGACATGACTCAACATTACAATGCACATGTACTCATGTGAGACAATATGGCTTGAGCAAGCCTTACAAGACATCACTGACACTCAGTCCATTGTGATGAGACCAACTCTTTGACATGCTTTGATGGTGAACGTGTTGATTTGATTCCAAGCTTGGTCATCCATGGTGGTGTGTATGCACCTCATGGTGACATCTTGCTGAAGCGAACCCTTGCCTCTGTTGCAATCATTGCATTCGTTCAACCCCTTCATCCAAATCTTCTACTAACATGCGCATGGTCTTCTTAAGTGCGGCCGAACTAGAAATACACTAATGCATAGTGTCTGTGCTGATCTTCAAGTGTGTGCTGGTGGTCATGTGCATCAACTTGTCGAAGTACATGTTCAACTCCAGTTGGACTTTCTTCTTGTCTTCATCTTGGTGAGTATGTTGAATGGGTTGCATTGCATGCATGCACACAAAGACATGCATGTCATTGAATCCCTTGCATGTGATCGCCAACAAGACTCACCATGTCTGCTCCGTGTTAGCTGCTGGGATGGATCTTTAACTTGTACGGGCGCAATTTCATCCATGGGTGCACGATGCGCGCACTGTTGTTCCTGATCCTACTGCAACTCATTCGTATATCTGTGCAACTTCATGTTCTTCATGAGTTGTTTCTTTAGCACATGCAACTCCTTCTTTGTTCCATCTTCTACCTTCATGCGATCTTCATGTCATGTCGTCACTTCATAGCTTGAGTCTCAAAAGTTGATTTCATTATCAATGGATTTGCTTGATCTTGCAACTTTGTTCTACCTCTGTGTTGTCAACAACCGTCCTCTTGCATTCGCTGCATTCGGTATGCTGCCTTCAACTATTATTTATGATGCTACTCTCTATGATGATGTTGCTTGATGTCCTTGTCTGTGAACAACTTGATGTCTTCATGGGTAGACAAGTCCATGGACACTTGATCGACTACATCCCCAAGTGTGCTATGAACGGTGTCTTCGTCTCTCATCTCCTAGAAACCATTGTACCTGTACTTTTGAGAGGCATATGAACACCTAGGATACCTGAAGACATGAAAACACTCATGTCAAGAAATATGTCACTCGAAAACCAAAATCAACATGAGAACTGACTTGCAACATACATGGGTGCACGATCATAAAGGTTGTGCAATTTTGGTCGGGAGGTTGGGAGACCGACTGCCAAGACTGCATAAGGCACAGTCTGTTATGCTGGGAGACTGACTGACTACTGGAACTATGCAATGCATAGTCCAGTTTGGTTGCTAACTACTGGGATTGTGTAATGCGCAATTCCAGCTAGGAAGGACTAGTGGCCGAGGGATAAATTTGTGCAATTTCTATGGTCAAGCAGCCACTGTCCTCTAGAAATACGCAAAACATTCTTGGAGGCTAGCGCTAGGTAGAAATGTGCAAATATAGAGAGGAAGGTGAGCCTTCCTTTCCCATATTGTGCAATGCAGCCTTGGTGAAGGCAGAGCTTAGGCCAAGGTTGGTCCGACTCGCCGACAGGCAACTGAAAGCAAGTAAGTCAGTGAATGCGTGGTGGCACTGAGTGATAGCAGAAGTGATTAACAATGCATGAAAAACATGAATGAAATATTCAACAAACAAATCAACATGCATGTGGGTGAGGCAGTTCGTCAGTTGGGTTAACGTTCGTGTAAAACAGTTTCATGCATGTGACAATAGTGGGATAGAAACGAAAATTGAAACAGATCTAGGACAATCTAGTATACATGTAAACAGCAACAAGCATTCAAATAAATCAAGCAAACAATACTCCCACAAGAGAAAACACAAAAAGCGACAGAAAAGAAACACAAGGCATGGGAAGCGGGCTTACCCCTAAATCGATGAGCTGAATGTGTCAACTGCTCCTAGATGTGATGTGGGATGTCAGAGCTACAAGGTTGATGTGAGGAATGAACTCTGCAGTGTCCAATTGATGAGTTTTGATAACATCAAGGTTCTGACATGCATGCCATGAATCTAGGGGAAGCAATGCATGTAACCTCCAACTGCTAAACATAGATCCTTGAAACAAGGGATTCCTTTGCATGCTTCCTTGGAAGAAGTAACCCATGCATGCAAGTCTATTTTTCTCAATCTTGGAGGGGACCGGTCAACTTAGTTGCACATGCAAGAGATTGCTTGACTGCTAGAGAAAAATGCGCATTTCTAGTTTGGAGCTGGGCTGGCTACCCAGGAGATTTGCACAATTTCTAGGTAGAGTAGCTGATTGCTACCGAGATTTGTGAAAATTATGGATTTAGTAGCCTTGCTGGGGAAATTTACGCAAATACTGTTGGGAGTGTTGGTAGGCAGGATTGCGCAATCCTGAATCCCAGCAAGCTGCCAGAGAGGATTGCGCAATTTCTAGAGGGAAATTTGGTTGCCCTCCATAAATGCACAATTTTCAAGGGGAAGCTACTCAGCCTGCAGCTAGACCAAGTCCGGGTTAATATCCTGTGAGGGGAATGGATAGAGCTATGACTGACAGGTTTCCTTTGTGCAAGAAAGACACTGAAGCTTGTGAACTTGACGAAGCAAGGAAAGCTACCATGAAGGTTGGAAGGGAGGCTCCAAAACGAGTCTAAGGAAAAAAAAATTAGGGTGGTTGTAGCTGCTACAACAAAACCATAAAGAGGATTATATGTCATGGTGGATGAGGTCAATATAAAACAAATGGAGACTGTGGATTTCCCATGGTTGGAGAAAATTGGTTAGGACAACAATTAAAACAAACTGAGGTTAGCATTTCCACATGGTTGGAAGGACGCCCAGGGAGTGATAAGTGGATTCTTTGACTGAAAAGAGTAGGTAGTATACAATATAGTGTGATTGCTAAGGATGGTAGAGGGTCATAGCATAGAGCCAATATTGAGTGGACGAGGTGAAATTGTAAGTGCTCCAACCATGGGTGACATGGGACTGCCACTATGTAGTATATGAAGAACAAGGTGAGTGGTTAGTTGATTGCTTCCAAACAATATTTGTACACTTTCCAAAATAATATAGTGGTGGTTTTGAATGTACAAACATCGAGATGAGTGCCCTAGCATGTGACATCCTGCATGAGGGTGTATGGGAATAAATGTAGAGGGTGGGGACCCCATTGATTGGTCTTGGTGTGGGGCTAATGAATGGACGACGATCATCATTAGAGAAATTTTGAGGTCTAAAATGGGCCTCCTAAGAATATTATAAAATAATAGTGGAAATAATAAAATAAGATTAGATTATATCATCAAATTTTAGGGGGTAAAAAGAAAAAACTATGTTTTCAACTCGTATTTCAACTTATCTCCATACAAATTTACTCAAATTTTGAGAAGGAACACTTGTCGGATGCATAATTTAATTCCTCATCCAAGGATTAACCATGTTGCATACTTTTGATAGACCCTGCTACATAAAAAAATGAGAAATACATGAAAAAACATGATAACAATCATGTTTTTCATGTATTCTCATTTTTTGTGTAGCAGAGTCCATCAAAAGTATGCAACATGGGTACTCCTTGGATGAGGAATTAAATTATGCATCCAATGAGTGCTCCCTCTCAAAATTTGAGTAAAACTGTAAGGATATATGTTGAAAATATAGTGAAAAAGTAGTTTTAATATATATATATATATATATATATATATATCATATATATATTATATATATATATATATTCTCCAAAAATGGTGAATCATCCCCCATGGTTAACATCATTATCTTGAGTCCTACTGGTTCCTATAAAATGGATTTTGGTTGTACATTTTTGTTTTGAGGCCCATTTTATACCTCGAAATTTCTAATGGCAAATGGTCTTCTGTCAATGGAGTTGTGACAGGCCAAGTGCAAAATGTGGTGGGACACTTAATGATGATAAAGCTAATAGGTGCCCAGGAACAAGGGATGTTAGCAATAAGACGAGAATAAAGCATAAGGAAATGGCTCAAGTCATGCAAACAGATGATTCCCATGCAAGTTAATGCAACATGGATACCAATAATGCAAAGGGTACTACTATGTGGGAAAATTTATGGGGGTAGACTAGACACAGACATTTATCGATTGTAAAAGAAGAGTGATGACAAACATGGTCAGGGTATGGGGGCCTTATGGTAGACTCAAGGGGAATGAACTAGGTTAGGAAAATGTCGTAGAGGAAGAATATATCATACCAATGGAATAAAATAATAACTCAAGTGCGAGTATTTTTCCTTGCATGTGGGAAACTGATGCAGGAGAAAATTTGATCCTACAACCTTGAGCCAAAAACCCCAAGTGAAAGCACCATAGATACAAAATAATCCAAGTAAATATTGTAATAAGACATAGATTTAATATGGTGCACCTGACTAGAATCTAGAGAGTGACAAGGAGCCCTAGGAGAAAAAAATTGACATGGAGAAAAGAAGATGCCAATGCAAATTGGGAATTGTGTTGATCCGAAGGCTACAAAAGGTTTGGGAAATGAAGCTTGTAAGTTCTGAAAAAGATTGAGAGGAATTTTGATGGAAAGGCATATGAAATGGGGTTAGGCCCACCATGCCACCTCATTTGGATGCTGGTGAGGTGGCATTTGGATAACATGATGACGATTGTGTGATGTTTCAAAGGCTTCCTAGGTAATGTATTCAGTTGTGTTAGAGATATTTGAGTCTTAAAACTTTGAACCTTTTAATTTTCACACTAAGTTAGTAGGTCAATATGGTTAGCAGGGTTGTATAGGCATTTGTTATCTCTGGGCACCCATATCCATGCGAGTGACTCAGTCAAAGTTGTGGGGAATGTGTGTGGGGTAGATCCACAGTCACGGTGACGACCATGCCAGTGTAGGTTATCACTGCATAGTTAACCACATGGTGAATCTAGGTATATTCAAGCCAATTAGCATGGTTGGAGAAGGCTACATCATGGTGGACCACACAACTGAGTGAGGGAAATTCATGGTGTGGACTGTGATTGTATGGGATATAGGTGCATGGTGTGTTGTATGCTTGAAGGAATGACAACTACAGTTCACCAAAACCTATTCAAGAAACAAGTGTGTGGGTCCCTACATGTTTATGTCATACACAAACATATGAACATCGTGACTGACTATGGTTCAGTCACGTGGGTGTGGCCGTGGAATTTTTTCGAAGGGTCTAACCACTTTTTTGCAAGGTACACAGGATGGTTCTCCATAAATAGGAGAGGGACTACACTAAGACTCCCGCAATTGCATGGGATTGCCACTATGTAAGGTAGGATTTAGTGAGATGAGGGCTACTCAAATACTAAGTGCCCCCTAATCCTCTCATAGAAGGAGCTACTTCACTTCTTGGCTAGCCATTCAAGACCCTATATGAGGGTGTTTGAATTATTAAGGGAGGACCTGGAGATCACAATGAAGGTAGACATCTACTTCCTCACTAGAATACAAACCTGGGGATAGAAGGTCCTTGCGGAGCCTTTGATATTGTGCAATACATTTAAGGAGTAGGCAGGGAAAAATTGCAGAGAGGGCATAGTGGAGGGAGGTGTTGTCTAGATCAGGGAGATCTAGGATGTAGAGGTGTATATTGCAACCACCATAGTTATGAGACTCTTTTGTGGGACAAAACCCAATCGTAATAGAAGACACTAGCATAAGGTTATGGAGCGCATGGTGGGGGTGTGTTTTGTGACTTGGCATGCTTACTTCATAGGATTTTGATTTCCCAATTAGCTAGGGCCATAGAGAGTAGGCTACATGAATTCACCTTTGGGTCTATCTTACGTAGCTTGTTTTTTGAGTGGGTGGTGATTCTATGGCCACAACTACTTGTGGGTGTCACCCTTCCTAAATGGTTGTGTATCATGAGATGGGGTATCCTTGTGATCACAAAGGCGGTGAGGTGAGTCAGTTTTGGACCAAGTGGGTCCATCTACGGTTTCTCTCTATGCCACAAGTTATCCTAGAGTTCCCCTACATGTGGATGGAATTTAGAGGAAACATTGATATGCCTCTGCCCTCAAGTAAGGTGCTAGGATGCACTGGTATGTTTTGATTTATATCTACATTTACTATTTCATGTTTTGATATTTTTGATATATATGGAGATTCTCATACATCGTTTGGTCTTTTGTTGTAGATATGGGGTTGAGCCAGTGTGAGGTCCTCATTTTTTGAGATCATTCCTAGGGAGGTGACCATGGGCAGGGCCCAATTCAATTTTTCCATGTGCATCTCGTTGAGGGAGAGCCTAGGGGACAATAGTGGCCATGGTAGCAAGGCCATTTTGACACGGGGGTAGGTTTCACACTTGTTTAGGAGTGAGAGGAATATCCCCATGATGCAAAGATCTACCAACTCCATGATTGTGTTGTGACAGTAGATGATCAAGACATGGATGTGCACTAGAGCATGGCAATGGTCTTGATGGGTATCCCGTAGGTTGGTTGGCCAATGTTGGGGGAGGACATTGTGGACCTGGTGGTTATTCCACATTGTAAGTGGTGAATTGCTTTGAGGAAGGAAATACTGATTAAAATGAAGGCGTTGTTAATTTTGGTCCTATATCAAGATGTAGGGAAGGAAACTACTATTGGTAGGAGAGGGGGGCATGGTGGCACCCCATATTTATTTCCCCCTTAATGCAATTTTTGTAAAATTTGTATTGTAAGATGGGAAGTATCCATTATGAGAATTCTTCCCAAATTTTTTGCTTCAACCCCTTTTTATGGTTGATAGCCATAGATGTACATGAACTACATGATATTTGTGTGTGTGCGCGCTACATATGTCTCTCATGTGATGTGATTGTTTATGATGTGTTACTTTTGATGTGATGGATTTATGACGTGTTTATGATGCTTATTTATGTTTCATGTTATATGTATTTTGATGGATTTTTATGATTAGTGTGATGCTTTCTACTCTAGGATATCATTTGTTATGAAGTTAACAATGTGGTTCTGACTTCATGTATATATGAAAATATGTTGTGGTCAAAAATTTGTAATGACAACTTGGCATGTAGGAATTTCTAAACTAACAATTATTGTGACCCTGAAAGACATGTTTCAATTGGGTGATGGTACATAATTCGTGTGTGTGGAGAAGGATAAGATTAGGGGAGAAAATGGCCCAAGTTGTTGAGGCTAGGTTCTAATTCCATTGAGAAGTGCCATTAGTGAAATCTAGGAAGTATAGTGGTAGGTGATCCATCTGCAAAGCAAAGGAAAGGTAGAGATTAGAGAGATATTATTGATGTTATCAAAACTTAAGAAGCGCAAAAAATAATGTACAATAAAAACTAAGGGAAAATAATGAATATTATTAGTGGTGAAATTTTTTAAGGTACAATCTATGGGGCTTTGAGATATAATTTTTCGGGCTCAATAGGGATGCACACCACTTTAAGGAAGTAGTGTTTGTAAATTTACAACCCTTTCCATAATGTTTCAAACTTCCTAGGACCCAAGGCCTGATTAGAAACATTGTAATGAATGGCTAAGTTCCCTTCACTAAAAGTATAATGGTTAACGTTATGGTCAAATGTTGCTTTAGATCATTTCTTAATGGATTCAATGTGTTGGAGATAAGTGAGTCGATCTTCATCAATGTTTTCCAAATGAATGAACTAAGCTCAAATGGAGAGATATTTAGGAGGAATTCGATAATGATGTACAAAGTGGGGATCTTGCATTCTATATGTAGAACTAGTTCTATCCCATGCATAAGGTGGAAGGGAGTAAACCTAGTGGAGATTTTAACCAAGGTACGATATGTCCATAGGGCCAAAAAAAATGTGTGATTCCAACTCGTTTTTTGTTTGTCCACCATGTGCCACAACATCATTTTTAGTACTTCGTTAAAAAATTTGACTTGACCATTAGATTGGGGATAGTATGGTGAATAAAGTTCATAAGAGAAGGCAAGGAGGGAATAGAGTTCTTAGAACACCTCATTCTAAAAAAAGAATTCAATGGTTAGATACTATCTCCTTCGAGACACCAAATTATATAATAACATGGTTAAAGAAAAAATGGGTAGTTATGTCAGCTATGCTATTAAATGTTGGCATGACCTGAAACCACTTGGTGAAGTACTCAATGGTGACTATTTTGTATTTTTCATCATTTTGGTATGATGGATTGCAAATTTTAAAATCAATGGCCCATTTGTAGAAGCGAAATGTTGCAATAACATATGTAATAAAGACGAAGGGGTTCATGCATTATGGGCATAGAGATAACATTTTGTGCATAATTTGAATTCCTAAATGAAATATTGAAAAGGAGTGGCATATAAATAACCGAAACAAATTGTTTTATGGGAAGTTGATATCCTAGAGAGGTGTGTGCTACAAGCCCTATTATGGCAGTCATTTAAGACTAGCTTAGCTTCTTCAAAAGTGAGATATTGAGGTAAAATGGTATCACTTACATGTCATAGGAGTACATATTTGATGAGGAGATAACTAGTTGCTTGATGGTGAATATGTCACTAATCATCTCACAAGAGGCGAGGCCTAAAACTTTGGGTTCGTAAGTAGATGAGAATATCAACATACCAAGGATCATCAAATGAAATAATGAAAAGGTGTTCATTAAGGAACATATCATCAACTAGAAAATATTTGGTATTTGAGGGTAGCTCAATGATGAATTCCAAAAGTATTAGGGCCTTCTTTCTTTTGGTTCAAGGTAAAATTATTGACTAATAACCATCCATTATGCAAATTTATGGTTTCATCATTCTACATGTGATAAAGTATGAGATGGGTTTTGAATTTGCAACTACTTTCATAGTCTTGAGGATAATGTAGTGTCATATTTTATGGATTGCATGCACTAACAAAAGGGATTTATTTTTTTATTTTCGTTCAAAATTAATGGTTCGTCTCAAAAAGTTTTTACTCGCGTAGTAGATGACATGATCTCAATTGTCATCCCTTTCTTGGAATAATACCCCCATGATGGTGACCTCAAAGGTTGAGAGGTAAAGGGTATATTTCGTGTTATAAGCAATTAGACATATCAATGGTGCTTTCGATAATGCATCTTTTAAAGCATTAAAAGAGTATTGTGCTTTTTCATCCCATTGGAAAGGGACATCATAACAAAGGAGATGGAGAAACTCGTGAGTGCAAGTGGCATAGTTAGGAACAAAATTCCACAAGAAGTTGGCTTTGTCGCAAAGACTCTACAATTGGTGTAGAGTTGTGGGTGGGGGGGTCTTGCAAATGGCTTGGAAATTGAGGGGGTCCACCATATTTCCTTGTTGAGAAATAATGAATTGAAGAAAGCGTCTAGAAAATACACATAACACACAATTGGGGTTCAATCGAAGATGATATTGATGACATCACTAAAAAAATATGTGTAGATATTTGAGATGTCGAGGGAAATGCTTGGAGTGAGAATTGAGGTCATGCAAGTAGGAAAGGATAATATGAGTTAGATCATGAGAGATATAGTTCATGGCTCATTGGAAGGTGGCACAAAATGTTTTTAGGACACAGTGATTCAGACAATAAGTGAAGGTGCCCCAAGTGGTAGTAAAGGAGGTCTTGTACTGATCTTCATAATATATTTGAATTTGGTTATAGTCTAAGAATCCATCCGTGAAGGATAGAGCTTCATGCTCAAAAAACACATCAATGACTTGGTAAATGAATAGTGTGGGAAAATTGTCATTTGGACATGTTTGGTTCAAATCATGGAATCATTATAGATCTAAATTTTACCTTATTTATTCATGATATGGATGGGTTAGAAACCCATGATATGTAAGAGGTAGGGTAAATGAACCTATATTTATATAATTTGTCAATTTTAGCTTTGATAGTCATAACATTAGATGGGTGCAGAGGAAACTTTTTCTGGTGAACAAGAGAAGCATTTGGCAAAGTGTTGATGTGGTTTTCTACTAAGGTAGGACTAAGACCAGACATTTCTACATATGCAATGCAAATATGTTGTGTTATTCTTGGAAAAGGTCCTCGTAGATGAAAACCTCTTCATGTGAGTAGGTTTACCCTAGTATTATCTCTTCGACAACACCAAGGTTAGTCAAAATTTTGACTTTAATTGATTAAGGAGATATGTTGGTCATATTTCCTTCTTTAAAGACATCTGGTGTTATATTTGTATTTTTGAGGCAATCGACGTGGCTTGAGGGAGTGAAAGCCTTTATTTCTGCTAGTCTAGTGTTGTTCACAAATGGCACAAAAGTGTTTAGTGTGCAAACTCTTATTATGTGGAGGAGTAACTCCATCAACTACTAGACTTGGAAGTAAAGGTGGTTCTTGAGGGGCATGAAGGATATCCTTCAACTCTTGAATAGAAGGACATATATTAGTAGGGTGACCATGTGTATTACATAGGGTGTATGGGGAACTTGCCCTAAGAGTAAGTGGTGTTGAAGCATCTACTTCTTCTTTTTTTCTCTCCCTACCTGATTTTGTCTTCCCTTTGGTGTTCTTATGATAAGTTGGTGTTTCCAAAGGAGTAGCGTCCTCCTAAGATGAGGAAAAGGTGCAAAAAAACATGACAATTGGCACAACCAAACTGGCAAGTAGTTCCAAATACCATATGGGCAGTACCAGAGCCATGTTTGGTAAGGTTAGTATTGTTGTCACTTAATTTGAGTCAAAAATAGGCAGTGGGTATAGGAATGAATTTTTAGTGATTTCATATGGTAAAAACACCATATAATTATTGAGAGAAATATCCAAGTTAGTTGTGATCATTTGATTCCACTAAGATTATTCACCGAAAGAAATGGTTAATACACACACAACAGTCGATCCAAAAATAGGAATGGTAAGCGGGTCTCTAGGGTATGTTCTTAAGAGAGTGGAATCCTTGAAGATATGGACCACCTTTGGTGAAGGAGGGAATTATTTATTTGTATCCCACAAATGGTAAGACACTATAAACTATGGGAAAGACTCTTTATCATAGTATTTAAGGTGGTCGATGGTTAAGATCTTTCCGTTGTGAGGAAAGATGATAATCTGGAAGACTAGTGATGGCACAACCTTCATGGCGTACATGTAACTTCATCCAAATAGAATATTATAATCCAAGGGGGAATCAAATACCTTGTTATCAATGAGAACTATTTTTCCAGTAAGCTCTATTAGCACATTTTGGAAGAGTCATACTAAATGTTAAGGGTGGCCACCATTTGCGCTTAGCGTAATGGATGTGGTTACAAGTTCAGGGGAACCTAGTTTTTGCCATATAGTATTCAAAATAATGCTTGTGGATGCACCTTCATCAATAATGCAACGATATATGGTGATGTTGAATATGGTGACAAGAATGTGGAAGCTGACTAATGATGGGAGTCGTAGTTCTATGATTGTGTAGGTCAAATGTGATCAAATGGCAATCAGAAGGGTCAATAGCGCCTAACACGAAGAGTAAGGCCTTCCATTATATTGGGAAATTTTGAAGCACTTCAAAGATTAACATGGAAGCAGGTGGTTGAGAAAGGTCATCAATGATGGTGTAGCTATGTGCTGCCTTAGTATTATGGGATTCACACCTCAACAACCCTTTGGTCAAGTTTAAAATTGGATCGATGAGTGGATGTGGGATTGTTAAGGGGGAAGTAGAGGTAGATTGTATCATCTTCGCTAATGAGGGGTTCGGCTCTAGACGAGGACCATAGTCTCAATGATGTGTTTATACTAGGACATCTATCGCATTCATGTAAATATTTGGATTGGGAGTGTCTTTTCCATTTCCTACTATAGGGTTGTTAAAGCGAGGAGGTCCTACATCTTATAGGTTAGTAATGACCCATTGCTAAGTAAATGGTGGTTGTAGTACCGCATGTTGTTGTGTGGCTCAACCTAGGGCATTGTGGTTTTCCATAGACTCTTTCATGTGTTTAAACTCAAAAATATCGGGACAATGATGGGTATAATGTCCATATTTCCCACATAAAGTGCAACGATGATTAGTTCATAGACAATTATTCTCGCCTTCTCTATGTGAGTTTTTTGTTTGTTTGGTTAGTGTTTTGGTTTCTATTGAGATGATTTCTCCCACCCCGTGTGTTTGATTGTTGAGGGTTTCCCTCCTATGTCTAGTTTCCCTTTAATTTGTTCTTTCCTTTTTTGTTTATGTTGTTCTTCTGGGAAGGGGTATTGGTTATATGTTCATTTGTGAAAATGGTTGTTTATTTTTCGAAAAATAATCTTGGATGAAATTAAACCCAACATTTTGTTTGGGATTTGTACGGTTAGGTTTTGGTTGACCAGGGAAATGGAAATAGGGTTTTCCTTGTGTAATATTCTCATTGGAGAGTTGGGATGTTGAAACACCATCAACATTACACATGGTAGGATAATTTTCCTCCTACTATGGAGGGGAACTAGTTGTAGTAGGAGGATTATGATAATATCCTACCATCACATGTGGGGGAGAAGGTGGTGTCTCACCCATATTAGGAAATGATGGAGGTGAACTATATGGATTTTTTTGGTAGGGAAGTTGATTCCCATATTGAGGGTTTTGTTTGTTAGTGGAACATATGAGTTCATTAGAAACATTAAATGCCCCCAAATTCTCTTTATTGAAAGGTTGGGGTCGAGGGGCATCCAGGATGACCATATAAATGTATATTGATTGGGTGTAAATCAACTCAAATTGTTGAGCCTTGGAAATTGATGCTTCATCATCTTGAGGCATGGTAGTTGCAACATCCTTTGTTATAACTAGAAAGAGGGACTTTACAAAGAAGTCTATTCTAAGTTATATGGGGAATTCAATCTTCCATATACTATGTCATATGCACTACTCATGGATGTCATCTATGATGTTAGTACATTGCATAGACCAAATGACATGAATAACCACTCATGCAAACCTTGTCTAGATTTGAAGGTGGTATTCCAGCTATCTTCTTATTTGACTAAAACCTAGTGATATTCTAATTTTAAATCCATCTTGGTGAAGATTTTTATTTGTTGAAATTGTTCCAAAAAGCCATCAATATTGGGTAGAGGTACTTGTTCTTAAGCATAATTGTGTTTAACACCAAGTAACTAATGCACATTCACTAAGTATCATCATTCTTTGGCACAATTATGATGATGACCCACATGGTGAGGTGCTTGGCTAAATAAAACCCTACTATAGTAGTTTCTACAACCATTTATTCACCTCAGTTTATTCTAAAATGTACTACCTACACATCCCTATGTTTCGCTATGGGGAGTTCGTCAATGGTTGGATCTCATGCTGCACTTCTCTCTTGGGTGGTAGCCACTTAGGCTCCTATAACACTCCCTTGTATGACTATAGAAGTTGTTCCATTTGTTTTATATGTTCCTTAGTGCACCCCTCTAGGGATGAATTTTCTTTCATTAACTCTTCTACAAACTAATTTTCTATTAAGAATAGTAGAATTGTGCTTCTTGCTAGAACTAATTGATTTCTTAGCTTTGTTGGAACGTACTAGTGAAATATTTTATTTTCCCTTGTGCAAGTTGATGATGAAGGATTTCCATCCTTTATGAGGAGATATTGATTATTTACATGAATATTTCATCCCACATGTATATGTAGGGAATCAAAAACATGGCTCTAAATACATCAAGCATAACTACATCTAATTCTACTTCAGTGATAAAATCAACACTGGCAAAAAAAAAAAAAAAAAAAAAAAAAACATTTTTTACATTTTTTGGCTACCTTTACCTTTGCCTTGTTGCTAACCCATCCTAATGGCTATGGGCAGAGAATTCAAGAATACTTTCTTTCATCTTGCAAAGAGAAGAAACTAGGAGAGAACATTATTGACTTCCACGAACCTCTAGTCGAAGTTTATTCACAATATATGCCACTACGAAATTAACATGTGATCCTGAGTCAAATAGAGCATCATTTTTTGACTTTATGACCTTTATTTTTATATGGAAGAGTTTGGTCATCTCCTTCTCCTACTATTGCTGAAGGCTACTTAAAATAAACTCTTTTTTCATTGATGTGTATAAATATTCTCATCCACATCTAAGCTACGTTACACCTAATTTCTCAAATTTGTGGCTATGATTTTTATCTTCTTCACATCCTTCTTATGGTTATTCAAGTTGAGCTTTGGATGAAATTTCTAGCACTTCTTCTTTGTGTGACTGTTAACGATGCAGTGGTTTATAAGATCTTTGCACTAATGTAAAATGGTTTTTGCCTTATTATCCTTCCATCCTTTCCACTTATTCTTACCCTTCTTAGAAGCTTACTAATATTCCTTCTACTTTGAACCACTTGACTTCCCTTTCTTCTAGCCTATGTTTTCCAGGTATTGTTCCTATATGAAATCCTCATCCATCATTATAGGTTTGAACAACATCACTTGTTTTTTAAAATGACTATATACACCCCTCAAATACTTGAGAAGTACTTATGGGTTCTTGGGAGAGATACTCAACATTATTTCCATCTTTCTGGATTCTATGGTGTAGTCTTATACAATTTTCTCCTACATATCCAATAGGCTAGAATTGGGATTCTATGAGAGTTTTAAAATCATCCCTCTTAGTTACTGGAGGTGTAATGTCCCTAGCTCCCAGCCAAGAAACACCACTCAACTAGCACATCTTAATCATAAATAAAAAATTAATTTTGGAAGCGCATGACTCAAATTAATCATACTTTTTCCCTATTCTTGGAAATTATAATTAAAATCATCGCAATATTGCATAACATGATTGCATTTCTTACCACAAATAAACTATAAGACATAAATTACATAGTAGAAATAAATACACAGTAATGAAAATAAATAGAATTCAGAAAACTAGAATTTTAACATAAGAAAAAAAGTAATTAATAATGGCACATAAATATATAGTTGTACACAAGAATTTGAGAACTTATCTAATAATGAAAATTCGGCTAGTTATAGACTCTCCACCTTCCTATCAACCATAGACTTGGTCAGGGAAAATTTTAGGGGCTAATATTCACAATTGGGCTAATTTTCCGTGTCTTTTTCAAAAAAGATTCGCCAATTCCTATTTTTTTATAAAAATGATTCACCCAAATTTTATAGTATATCATTATTTTACCTTAAAATTTTCCAAAATTTTACAAAAAATATACAAAATCATTATAAATTTTAATATTTTTGCAAAAGTTTCTTAAAACATTTTATACTTCACATCTTAGGGACTAGTAAGATTAAGGTTTGTAAAACTTCAAATAAATTTGTATCCTTAAAATTTCTTGGACTTGGTGGTTCATAAGCTTAACCATCGGTCACCCCCAAACTGGGACAACAACTCCATAGGAAAAAATCATAAAGCCAAAATGAAACCTTGGTCGAGGCACCAAACCCAACAACCTCACTCTCTAGCCACACGCTCACATCCCCCTGATTGGCACCAAAGTGGCACATATCAAGTCTCTCGACAATGCACACCTTCTAGGGAAACTTACAGTAAGCTAGGACGATCTCATCCCACAACTCGAAGGCCTCTGCTGCTAGTCGGTTATCCAAGTTCCAATATCCAAACCAAAATAACCCCATAGTTGGTACCAAATCCCCACAAGGGCTCATCAACTATCTTTGAATGGAGTTCCCTAGCTGAAACTCCAAGGCCACCCAACCATAAACAAGGCAGATAAACCCATGGAGCACCAGGGTCCCCGAGCTAGCATAGGGGTTGACATCATAAACATGATTCATCTCAGCGATATGGTTAATTGAATAACCACACCTCAACTAGTCTCAAAGTCCACCCCAAGACTCAATGGCTAGTTCCTAACCAACTAAATTATTAACTAATTGAATAATAATCCCATCAAAATAAACTACACTTCTTTATCTATGCATGGCCGTAACTTGTCATGTGTCACTGTCTAGAACACATGTGGTTCCCATGGTGCACTTTTCTTTAAAAAACACCCAAATGTTGCCTTTTCCCTAGAGTTGTGTCCCCCATACTCTTTTGTGGAGTGGGCTCCACAATCAACCTTATTTTATTAGTATCGTAACATGTATAGATTCACAATGTTGGGCATATTGGCCCTAAAAGAATGACTAACAATAACTAGACGGGCATGCAGGCCACATAATAAAACATTTGGCTCACGAACCTAAGAGTCAGGGACATCGATCTCAACAATCTAATATAAAAGTACATATATTTACATCGTCAAAACAAGTGGAGGTATTACATTCCTCCCCCTCTTATTTTATACGTTGTCCTTAGTGTCATCATATTATATATATATATATATATATATATATATATATATATACATATATATACACACACACACACACAGTATGTTAGTAAGAAAGGTGAGGGTATTCTTCCCTCATGGCTTCTTACTCCCAAGTCACATCCTCAGGACTGAGCGTGGTCCATTGTACGTTTACCATGCCTATGGATCAATTTTAGAGCACTGTGACCTTGCTATCCAAGATCCACACCGGTTGAACTTGGAAGTATCACTTGGGTTCCACTTGAATCATTTTCCAATCAATAACATGATTAGTGTCGAGAACATATTTCTTAAGCAATGAAACGTGAAACACATCTTGAATATCCAAAGATTGAGTAGATTAAAGCAAATATGCAATGAGGTTGACCATCTCTAGGATCTCAAATGACCCACAATATCTAGTTGCCAACTTAGCATCATTACCCAATTTTAACGATCTCTTCTTTGCTTTTACCATCAAAAATATGTGTTCCCTGACTTTGAGTTCCCTATTTGTTATGTTCTTGTCTACATAGCTTTTATTCCTATCCTAGGAAACTTTCAAATTCTATTTGATTTTAACCATTTTCTCCTCCATGTCCTTGAGAAATTTAGAACTCATCATTCTTCTATCCACTGGGTTACTCCAACTCACAAGAGTATTACATTTTCTATCATACGGAGCCTCAAAAGGGCTCATTTTTAATGATGTCTAGTACCCATTATTATATGAAAATTCCACCAAATGGAGGTAGTCCTCCCACTTGGATAGTTTATCCATCACTTACATATGTAACATATATTCAGTTATTTGATTTACCCACACTTTCTTTCCATATGACTTGAGATGATATGTTGTAATGAATTTTGAATTGGTACCTAGTTCTTTAAATAAAGCGATCCAAAAAATAGATGTGAGTTTTGAATCTCTATCTAAACTTATTTCCTTAGGAAACCTATGAATCTTGGAAATTTCCCACATATAAATATCTGTAATATTCACTGCTTTATGCATTGATTTTACTAGAATAAAATGAGTAGACTTTGTAAGCTTGTCCACTACCACCATTATAGAATCATGTCTTTTTGCAGTTCTAGGAAACTTGGTAATAAAATCAAATGATACCACCTCCCACTTCCACTTAGGAACACAAATTGGATGAAGCAAACCAGTTGGGTGTTTATGCTCGACTTTCACCCACTAGCATTCCATACATGCGACTATATAATTAACCACTTCCCTTTTTAATCATGGCCAATAAAATTGCTTCTTGATTGTTGTGAAATTTTTCTGGGACCTAGGGTGAGCAACATACGACACCTTATGCATTTCCTGTAAGATTATTTCTTTCACTGTTAGCACATCTAGCACATAAATTCTACCTTTATTTAAAAGAATATCTTCTAGATTTGTTTCATAATCCTAGTATCTCTATTGTGTTGTACCTTTCTAAAAATTATTCTTAATCTACATATATTGTTGGTACAGCCTTCCATCCTATACAATCCTTCCCATCAAATATATTTCGTAGTTGTTAATTGTTGCATCATGCATAATATGCACTCTCTGGCTGAGTTCATCAACCTGTTGACGGTGCTTGAACTACCAACATTAAGGGGATCTCCCAATATGAAGTCCCAATTAGACCTTATATTGTTTGGTATAGGAGTCCCATCCAGAATACAACCTGGTTTCTGATGCAGTGGGTGACAATGATATGCCTTGACTGCAGTTACTCATAGAGCGATGTATAGTGACTTTGGTGAGAACAAGTGTGTGACCATGTGGAGAGTCAAGATGCAATGCATGAAGTTTCTGCCACATGGAAGGGACAATAAGTGAGCCCCTTAAAAGCATGTAATAGTACACATATTGAAAGGAACACACGAGCATAATGACATCATAAGATAATATGTGAAATAATTCACAAGTTAACAGTGATGACTTAATACAATAGCACACATTCAATAGGATTTGTACCAGTGCAAATGAAATCATTCATAAGCATAGGCATAAATTAAATAACATACATTGCAAACATAACAAGAATATTCCTACTACATTTGCGACATATGCATGAAAATGTGTTGGACCTGAGCTTCTATTAATTGAAAGTTCCAATCAAACATACACCATTGACAAACCACTAGCCCCAATAGTGGAATGTGAAGTCAACATCACCTGCTCCTCCAAAGAAACATACTTTCTCTACACTACAGAGAAGACAAGGTTCTCACAAAACTCTCAAGCTCCCGACTCTAAGCCTAAGCCTAGCCAAAATATTAGCTACCAAAAAATCCATTTCCATGAGTTATGAGGTTTTATTTATAACAAGAGGGGGTGACTCTTCAATTCCCATTGGTGACTTTTGGAATACCCTCGTGACTCTTCAAATTCTTTACAAAATAACTCATTACATTACATCATGACTCTTCACATTCCAATTTTGACACTTGATATTCCACATACAAAATAATTACAATTTACACTCATACCAATATAAGTCAAAATAAGGTAGAGCCAACTAGACAATCTAACAAGAAAAAACACTATCATGCTTGAGTTTAGGAGAACTCAAGCTCAACAACTTCCACTTGATTCACATACCAATGCCATGCTTGGTATTGCGTAATGACATCCCAAAACTATGTGATGGTGTATGGCTGGAAGCTGACTCTAGCTTCCATGGCATCTGGGTACAATGATTTGGAACCAGTTTCTACTTCCTTATGAAACAAGAGAAACATTGTTCATATTTGGACAGGGCCACCAATGTATTTTCGCATGTTTTTTCTATTCACCTCCAAGTCCTCCTTGGGGAAAATCTATCCCAATTTCTCCAAGCATTCCTCTATCTCCTTTCTGACCTGGTTCCTCAGCTGAAACACCATAGCCATCCAACCATAAACAAGGCCAGAAAACCCATGGAGCACTAGGGTCCCCCAAATAGCATAGGGGTTGACAACATAAACATGATTCATCCTAATGGTATGGTTAATTGAATAACCACACCTCATCCAGCCTCAAAGTCCACCCCAAGACTCAAAGGCTAATTTGTAACCAACTAAATGATTAATTGATTGAATAATAATCCCATCAAAACAAACTACATGTATTTATGTATGTATGACCCTAACTTGTCATGTGGCACTCTCTAGAACCCATGTGGGCCCCAGGGCACACTTTTCTCTAGAAAACACCCAAATGTTTCCTTTTCCCTAGAGTTGTGTCCCTCATACTCTTTTATGGAGTGGGCTCCACAACCAAAATTATTTTATTAATATTGTAATATGTACAGATTCACGATGTCGGGCACAATGGCCCCAAAATCATGACTAACAATAACTACATGGGAATGCAGGCCACATAGTAAAAAATTTGTCTCACGATCCTAAGAGTCAAGGGAATCCATCTCAACAATCTAATATAAAAGTACATATATTTAGATCGTCAAAACAAGAGGGGGTATTACATTCCTCCCCCCGCCCCCTTATTTTGTGCATTGTACTTAGTGCACCATATATATACAATATGTTAGTAAAAATGGTGAGGGTATTCTGCCCTCATGACTTCTTACTCCCAGGTCACATCCTCAAAACTCAGCATGGTCCATTGTACCTTTACCATGCCTATGGCTCAATTTTAGAGTACCTTGACCTCGTTTTCCAAGATCCACACTAGTTGAACTTGGAAGTATCCCTTGGGTTCCACCTGAATCATTTTCCAAGCAATAACATGATTAGTGTCGGGAACATATTTCTTAAGTAATGAAACATGAAATACATCTTGAATATTCAGAGATGCATTAAATGAAAGCCTATATGCAAAGGGGTTGATCATCTCTAGGATCTCAAACGACCCACAATATCTAGTTGCAAAGTTGGCATAATTAACCAATTTTAACGAGCTCTTCTTCGCTTTTACTTTCAAAAATATGTGTTCCCCGAATTTGAATTCCCTATTTCTTATGTTCTTGTCTACATAGATTTTATTCCTATCCTAGTAAGATTTAAAATTCTATTTTATTTTAACTATCTACTTCTCCATGTCCTTGAGCAATTTAAGACCCACCATAATTCTATCCATCGGGTTACTCCAACTCATAGGAGTATTACATTTTCTATCATACAAAGCCTCAAATGGGCTCATTTTTAATGATGCTTAGTACCCATTATTATATGAAAATTCCACCAAATGGAGGTAGTACTCCCACTTGGATGGTTTATCCATCACTTACATCTGTAACATATCTTCAATTATTTGATTTACCCATACTTTCTGGTAATGTGACTCGAGATGATATGTTGTAATGATTTTTTTTTTTTTTTGTAAACTTGGTAGTACTTTATCTATTGCTATTATCCAACCACTAACATGTTTTTCACAGTAATAACAGTGGCCTCAACCTGCCCGTAAGAAACCAGGTTGGCCACCTGTTAGTGTTAAAAGATGTCCAAAATTGAAATAAGTCTTTTTCCACCATCCATGCAACATTTTCTGTTCTATCTAAAATAAATAGAAACTTAGGAAAGTAAAGGCTAATCGACATATAACAAAATTATGTCTAGAGACCAGTTTTACTCATCTGAGGACTCCACCGGGGCTAGGGATTTAGCACTGGACCATGGCATCTCACTTCTCCTCATGTCCTGTAGACTTTCCTCTATCCTTCTCAGAGCTAAGTTGTTTTGGTAGACTAGAATCTAGACTGTTGTTACCTCCCTCTAGAGATCCTTCCTGCTGGGCTCCTTTGTTTTGGCTTCCTCCTGTACCTCTTGTTCCTTGTTTAGTGCCATAGGTTAGGCTATTATGTTCTTCATAACCCAGTATTGTTAGATTGTTTGCCTGAATAGAGTATGTCGGCCGCATGTGTTCGTCGGGTCTTTCACCATGGCTTCCCACTCTTTTGTATCGATGTCCTGGTTGGTGATGTTGTCATTGAGTTCCCTCTCCCACCCAGCTATTTGTGCTCTTACCTCTAGTGGGTTTCCAACCATGTAAGCGCTGATGAGAGTCTGCATATGCTCCTTACCAAACTTCCTGCCTCTTTTTCTTTAGCCTCTGTTGGAGGTTGCATCTCCCTTGGTGTTCCTTTTCCTACCTTCCCAGCTCCTCTGCTGCCTCGTTTAGCCACATCTTTTCCTTCTCTCGTCATGCTTTCTTTGTGACATCTGTGTTTTTCTTCACATGAACCATTCTCCATTGTAGGGTTTCTCTCTACATCGCACTGCGTGATCCGGACCTCCAAACTGTGTTTCACCCTAGATATTATAATACCTAACACAATAACACAAGAAAAGACATCAGTCTGAATACAAACACACCAAACTATTGTATTTTTAGTTGCTTCAGACTTGGCCTCTCATCCCAGTCTTGGAAACTTGGGTTTTCCCTCCTTCTCCCTCAGGTTCCCCCTTGACAGCCCTTGACATAACAGGCTTCGACCTTTCAAATCTTTTCCTCTTTGATTCATCCCTCCCTGACAACCCGAAACTTGTGATTCAACCTTTACGGTCCTACCAGAGTCCCTAATTTTGGATCCCTTATCCCAGTTCTGGAGTTCAAATGGGTTTCCCTTCCTGACCTCTCTCCTCTCGGGTATCCCCACTCAAAATTTTCCCTAGGTTAACCCCTGGGTCTCACTCTGGAAATTCCAGGATATCCAGGTTCATTTTGACTCAAGCCAAGTTAGCCATAGCCTTGATTCATTGGCCCCCAAAATACCCTCCGCTCTGTCTCTGCTACCTGAATTTTCTCTTCCATGCCTTAGGTACCACCTAGTCAGGGCTTTAATCCTCCTGCGTTCTCCCTTAATGGAATCCCCATTGTCTCCCCAAACTCCTTCATTCCCTCTATGCTTGTCTTCCAAGGGAGACCCTTTAATTTTACCATAACTCTTCGCTTCATTAACATTCCAGACTAGGTTACGGTCCCAGGAACCCCTGGTCGCGACTCGTTTTGAGTCATAGCTTTCCCAAGCCCCATCCCCCAATTCCTCTGAATTAAACATTACTTCAATTCTACCATTTAAGGCATTCAAGGTGACATGCCATTGATTTTTTTTAGCCAGCCTGCGTCCAACACCTTCATCCACCACCTTTCTTTTCTCATTCCTTCTCCTTCATTCTTTGCATGTAGTTATCTCCTCTCTCAACTACCTCTTTTTGTTTTATCCTTTTGCCCCATCTTTCTTCCATCCAGCCTCCCACATGCCCTCTCCTTCCTCTCACCACCCATTCATTTATTCCTTTTCCTCGGAATGATGAACCTCTAACGCTTCCATCTTTGTCTTTCATTAATTCCCTCGTGCCTCCGGCTGCTCCTGCCATAGGTACCTCCCTGCTCTCATGCCACTTGCCAACTCTACTTTTCCCTCCCTCCTGATTTCTCCCAAGCCTTCCTCATTCCCTTCCGTTCTCAGCCACACCTATCTTCGCTTATACCTTCCTCTTCCCTGCCCTATCCTTCTTGCTTCCCTTACTGTTGTCTCATACTCCCACATCTTGATGTCCCCTCTGTCCTTGGGCCCAAGTGTATGGTTTCTGGCGCCACCACCTCCCATCCCCTTTGGCCCACCTCTACTTCCCTATCGCACCCCAATCGGGGGTTTTCTTATTTCTCCTTGTCTTTTCCCAAGATCTCCTCTAGCTTCCTCATCCCCTCCATTTGTGTTAACTCTTCTCCTCTTATATCCATGTTTCTACTTACATGTCTGAATACCCAATTAGCAAGATTGTTTGCTGCCACATTACCCATCTTGCAGACATGTTTTGGGATAATGTACATGATCTGTCGAATTAACTTGCTAATCTCTTGGGAAAGCCTTTCCTTGCTCCAGCTTTGGCTATTTTTTCCCAAGGAGTCCCTTGTTGTAGTTTTGTCATCATGTCTATTACCATTTTTGAGTTGCCTTCGACCTCCAGTCTCTGGAACCTCTCCCTTACCGCAATTTCTAGTCCCTACTTCCTTCCATATTTCCCATAGAAAGAAACCTAAACATAGTCTCCAGGCTCGGTTCAAGATGGGTTTTTGGTAAGGCTTTTTCTGCCAATTATCCATTGTTTCTTTCGTACTAGTTTGATTCATATCATTTACTCTGAAGAGTTGATCATGGTTTCTCGACAAGTTTTCACTATATCTACAAGCATTGGTCATATGTTCCATTGTTTCTGCTTGTTCATTACATATGTTGCAGATCGAGGGTCCCTGCAGACCTTTTTCTGTAGTTGGTCCCAAGTAACTGCTCACCCATGTCAGAGGATCCACATGAAAAAAGGTGATTTTCGACCATGACTTTTCTTGCCATATTTTGTCCCATATCTGAGGCCCTTGTTGCCCATGGTGTACTGCTTGCAGTTGATAGACCTCTTTAATTGTGAACATCCCTTTAATCTTAAGCCCCCATCTTAGAATGTCTGACCCCTCTGTTTTTGCAATTTTCCGAGTTGCCATATCTTTCTCATATTCCTTCCATTGGGGTGTTTCTGGGGTGTCTAGCCAATCCTATTTCTATTTCCAGTTTCTCCAGTACTCTCTAGGTTCCATGCTCCAAAAATTTGTAACTATTTGTTCTTCTGGGTTATTAGTATATTGACATACTATTTCTAACTCTGGGTTTGTTGTCTATTTTTTCTCTCTATTGCCACGCTTCTTCCCAAAAAAATTATTTGTCTCCTCCCTTTATTTCCTAGAAACTATGGGTTCTGATCAGATTTCTATTGTCTGAGGCTAAGTTCCAGATGGCTGATCTCTTCTTATTGTCCCGGACTCTCATCTTTCCTTCAATTGAGCTCGGCATGCCATACTTCCTCCCCCAGATATCCCTCCATAGGTCTACTCCTCCCTAGATCCATCTCCACTAGAGCTTTGCCCCCATGACCTGATTGAGAATGTATAGGTCTCTGAGTCCCAACCCCCCATCCTTTAGAGGTTTGTTGAGCCAGTTCCACGATAGCAGAGCCCATTTTTTTTTATGTTTTGGGCCCTTGCCACAAGAACTTTTTGAAGATTTCTATCATCTTTTGGCAAATTTTTTTAGGCGCCACTTGACTGGTTAATTGGTAAATTGGGATTGATTGTAGCACTGATCTCAGTAGTATTACCCAAATTGGCATATTCAGTGATCTAAAAGTCCAATCCTGCATTCTCCCTTGGATTTTTGCCAACAGGGGTTTCTAGTTTTCCACTCGAGTTTGTTGATCACTTAACTAAATTCCTAAGT
This sequence comes from Pinus taeda, assembly GCA_000404065.3. NCBI lineage: Eukaryota > Viridiplantae > Streptophyta > Pinopsida > Pinales > Pinaceae > Pinus > Pinus taeda. Next base: position 200,483 of record APFE031239936.1, on the reverse strand, counting down.
ATTTCAAAGGGAGCTTACCAATTCAGAATCCCATTATTCTTTCTAAGAAAGCTTGTGATGGGGTTTTTGTATTGAAGAAAAATACATCAGACTTTTCCTTATTTATCTCTGTCCCTGAAGCACTTGTGAAATCAGTTAGAATCTCCATTAACCCTCTAGCTTCTTTGAGAGATGTTTTCCCGTACATCATTATGTCATCTACGAATTGTTGATGAGTTAATGGTAAATCATTCCCCCGCAATATAATACTTGTGTATTGTCTCTTTGAAATTTCTCTTTTATATACCTTCTAGGTCCTTCCACAACCATTATGAATAGAAACGGGGATATCAGATCGCCTTGCCTGAGCCTCGGGTTGCATTGAACACCTCTGTGGGCGATCCATTAAGTAAAATTGATAGGACTAGAGTTGATATCATCGACATTATCCAGCTTATCCATCTTTCATCAAAGCCGAACGCCTTTAATATTCCCTGTAGGTACTTCCAGTTGAGACAATCATATGCTTTTGATAAGTCTAGTTTTACTAGCATGCCTTTGGTTTTCTTATCTTTAGTGGATGTATTGCCTCTTGCGGCATCACTATACCATCGACTATTTGTCTTCCTTTAACGAACCTCATCCGTTATTGAGAGATTAGACCATGCAAGATAGGTTTTAGGTGGTTTACCATAATGGTAGCCATGATTTTGTAAATTACATTACAAAGCGCTATTGGTCTAAAACCTTGTGGTTCTTCTGAATGATCTGTTTTTGGAATAAGGGCCAAAAAAGTGGAGTTCAGGGCCGGATGCATTCCTTTGGTGCATTGGGACTCCTCGACGACTTTCACAATATCTTCCCCCATGAATGGCCACGTCACCTGATATAATTCTGTTGTATATCCATCTGGGCCTGGTGCTTTATTCTTTGCCATGCTTTTGATGACTTCTTCTACCTTTGCTTTCGATATTTCCCTTAGCAGTGCCATGTTCTGATCCCTGCTCACTAGATTGGGAATGTGTTGTGTGATTTTGTTTATCTTCTCCTCTCTTTTTAGGTTGGGTTCCATTAGTAGCCTTTGAAAGTATTGAACTAATAGGTTCTCCATGTCTTTTTTTTGAGTAAGTTGTTTGCCTTGTTGATTGACTAGGGAGAATATCCTATTCTATTGCCTATGTTGGATCATAGCTTTATGAAAATACCTTGTATTTCTTTCCCCTTCCTTTAACCATTGGATTCTTGATTTCTGTTTGCACAGTATTTCTTCTTGTTGTCTCCTTTCCTCCAATTTATTTATCAGCTTCCCTTCCTCCTCCACTAGCAACTCATTTCTGCCCTCATTGATGATTTTTTGTTGTACTTTCCTCATTTTGGCTTGGATCAATTCCTGTTCCAGTTGAATGTTTTCGAACTCATCCTTGTTCCATTTTTTTATTTTTCCTTTTAGTTCTTTAAGTCTGAGTTGGAAGGTATGCATCAAATTTCTCCCTTCTATCTCACTCCCATTCCACCACTCCTTCATTTTTTAAATGAAGGTTGGTTCTCTTAGCCAAAAGGCTTTGAACCTAAAGGATCTGTTTAGATGTCCTTATTCTAGTTTAATAGGCCAGTGATCTAACCCTAGGCATGATATAATTGAAGCCTCATAGTAAACATCTTTATTAATGAGATTTTATGTGGCCAAGAATTTGTCTAGACGAGAAGCTATTTTCCTGTTCCCTCCCCTTCTATTATCCCACATATATTTTCCATTAATCGTTGGGATATCCACCAGGTGAAGTTCCTCTTGTATATCCCTGAATTTCTCCATTTTTGGCTCTTCCCTTTAGAGTCCCCCTTTTTTCTCCTCCAGCATTGTTATTAAGCTGAAATCGTCTGCTATTAACCAAAGCTTTTCCTGTGGGGGCTTCACTGAATGAACCTATGACATAGCGCGTGCATTCGTGGCATAATAAAAAATACCCTTAATTTGGCTACATATTGGAAAATACCTCTTAAAATCACATTATCTAACCCCCTACCAATATGAACCCAATACACCTTCCCAATTAAAAAACCCCTACTTTCACTAGATATTGTAGGTATCCATTTTTTCATTAATTTTTTTTATACCCCTTTATATTTTTTCATTAACTTTGAGCTCCATTTTTTGTACCTCCCAATATAAAAACCCTTTACCCCCTATTATATGCTCAATATATTATGTCATTTTTTCCTAATATAAATCCCCCAATATGAATGCACGTGGTATGATATTGCTCTGCTAGTGAAGCCCCCATGGCTTTTCCTCATGTAGTTGGCTTAACGTCTTTATCATCTGGAGGAAGTTTTCCTTTTCAACCGGGATGTGAGGGTTGTACACTGCAGAGATTAAGAACCATTCTTTATTTCCTATCAAGCGGAACCGCCCAGTGAGGATTTGCTTCATGCATATCCAGTAGTCAACTGTCACCTATGTTGGGTTCCACAGGATTGCGAACCCACCTGCGCTTCCTGCATCTATAGACATACCTTCATACCTCGGTTTCATCTTAATTAGGATTTCATCCAATTTCCCTCCTATAATCTTAGTTTCTTATAACAACATTAATTGGGGTTTCTCTTTTCTTAGTCTCTTTGCTAAGTATCTCTGTTTTCCTCGGTTGTTTATGCCTCTTATGTTCTAAGATGTTACTATCATTGGGACACTTTGTTTATTTGTTGGTATATCATTGATAGCGGTACCACCCTGCCTGTGTTCACCAGCATTTCTCCCATCATTTGTATAGATTCATGTAAGTTTCTCCTACCCCTTTTCTTCCCTCCTTTTATTTTGTTTGAATACTTGGGGGTTTTCCTGATGCATTCCCAATTGCTCTATAATCTCAACTTGTCCCTGGCCCTACTTGGCTTGATACTGTTGAAAAGTCTCTCTGTACAATCTTTTTTTGTCTTCCAAAATAAATCTTTCATCTAAATGTCTCAATTCATTCAGCAACTTCTTCTAAACTTCTTCTTCCATGCTAAGCTCATCTCCCTTGCTTGGGTCTATTTCCATTGTAGTGGTTTCCATCCCCTACCTTTCTTCCTTATCCTCTTTATCTGCCAAATCTCTTTGAGCTTTCCTCTTGGGTGTTGGTTTTCCTTGACTCGTACTGCTCTCCTTCCCTTTATCCTGATAATCCATAAGTTGGATCTCACTTTCTTCATCTTATTCTACCTGTAATGCTTCAAAGCTATTCGTACCACTCGGCTAAGTTTGGTATTCTTTTTTCCTTGTGTCACAAGTTTCCTTTGGTTGCCTCCTCTTGTTTTTCACTTCTTGGAACCCTTCCTTGTCTTCTTAAGGTTTCCTCTGTTGCTTGAGCATATTCTCTCCCTCCTCCATGTTCAATAGGCAGTCTTTAAATAGGTGGCCATATTCATGGCACCTTCGGCATCTAAACGGGATGTGTTCATATTCTAAGGTTTGTTGCCAAACCTCTTCATGGTATTCTAACTCCACTAAGTCAAGTATGGGTTCAGCTATGTTCATGTACACACAGATTCTCACATAAGATGTGTATCTACCACTTTTTGTCCTTTTTGCTATTTTGACAAATTTACCTATCGTATTTCCTATACCCTCTAGTAATTTTGGGTCCCATAAGTCCATTGGGAGGCCGAATAATCTTACTCATACCAGGGCTGCCAAATTTTTTTCCTTGTATGGGTCATAACATTCTTCCCAATATCTCATAAACAGAACAACATTATAATGGAACTAAAGACCAGTTTCAAATATTCTTTCTTTATCTTGCGGGTTTGAGAATATTACCGTGAAGAAGCCTCTAGCTCCCAGCTTGAGCTTGATGTGGCCTTTGGGTTCCATTTTTGTTATATCCACTTGGTAAGGTCTTTCTTCGTCAGCCATACTCCTATGAACTTGCAAATTAACACGTGGTCCTTCATGTAACTTTTGTATCTCTCCATTTTATTCATCGGAATGATGAATCGTGGTTTCTTTGCTTCACAAGGTAGACATTTTCCTTTGTTGCTTGTCTACCATCGCGCCTCGAGGATAGGTCTTGTCATTTTATTTCTCTCTTGCATTTTATTCTAGTTGTTGGTGTTCTGGCGGGAATACTCTGTCGCCACATCTCAGTAGGACGGGATCTCTGCCGCCCCCCCCCCCCCCCCCCCCCCCCCCAGCATCCTTTTTCATCCTAACTTGCTAAGCGGCCTCTTGGTATGCAGATTTGCAGAAACCATTGGAGGGTTAGGTCTCGGTTGTGCTTACTTCATGGTTATCATGGTTCTATTAGGGTTGCAAAGCTCTACCCAAAACCTATCATATTAATTTTTCCTTGGACACTGATTTTTAATACAATGGCTAAAACTTGTAATGAATTTTGAATTGGTAGCCAATCCTTTAAATAAATCAATCCAAAAAATAGATTTTAGTTTTGGATCTCTATATGAAATTATTGCCTTAAGAAACCTATGAAGCTTGGAAATTTCCCACATATAAATATCTGTAATATTTATTGCTTTATGCATTGATTTTACTGGAATAAAATTAGCAGGCTTTGTAAGCTTGTCCACTACCACCATTATAGAATCATGTCCTTTCACAGTTCTAGGAAACTTAGCAATAAAATCAATTGAGACCACCTCCCACTTCCACTCAGGAACAAAAATTGGCTAAAGAAAACCATTTGGGTGTTTATGCTTGACTTTCACCCAGTAGAATTCTATACATGTGACTGTACAATTAGCCACTTCCTTTTTTAATCCTGGCCAATAAAATTGCTTCTTGATTGTTGTGAAAGTTTCCTGGCACTTGGGGTGAGAAACATACGACAACTTATGCATTTCCTATAAAATTATTTCTTTCACAGTTGGAACATCTAGCACATAAATTCTACCTTTATTTAAAACAATATCTTCCAGACCCACTTCATAATCCTAGTACCTCTGTTGTGTTGTACCTTTCTGAAAATTATTCTTAATCTACATATATTGTTGGTACAACTTTCCATCCTATACAATCTTGCCCATCAAATATATTTTGTAGTTGTCAATTGTCGTAGCATGCATAACGTGCACTTTCTGGCTGAGTGCATTAACTTGTTCATGGTGCTTTAACTTCCAAAATTCAGGGGGTCTCCATGATATGAAGTCTCAATTAGACCTCACAACATTTAGTGTAGGAGTCCCATCTAGATTATGGCCTCGTTGCCGATGCAGTGGGTGCTAATGATATGCCTTGGCTACAATTACACATAGAGTGATGTATAGTGACTTTGGTGAGAACAAGTGTGTGATCCTGTGGAGAGTCAAGTGCAATGCATGAAGGTTCTACCGCACGGAAGGGAAAATAAGTGAGCCCCTTAAAAGGATGTAATAGTACACAACTTGAAAGGAACACACAAGCATAATGACATCATAATCTAATATGTGAAATAGTTCAAAATTTAACAATGATGAATTAATATAATAACATGCATTCAACAAGATTCATACCAATGCAAACGAAATCGTTCATAAGCATAAGCATAAGTTAAATAACATACATTGCAAACATAACAAGAATATTCTTACTACATTTACGACATATGCATGAAAATGTGTCGAAACTTCATAACAAGAGGGGGTGACTCTTCAACTCCCCTTTGTGACTTTTGGACTACCCTCATGACTCTTCAACTTGTTTATAAAATAACTCATCACATTACATCATGACTCTTAAAATTCCAATTTTGACACTTGAAATTCCACTTACAAAATAATTACAAATAATATTACAATTTACACTCATACCCATATAAGACAAAACAGGGTAGATCCAACTAGACAACCTAACAATACAAAACACTATCATGCTTGAGTTTGGGAAAACTCAAACTCAGAAACTTCCACTTGAATTTTCTCAGTCACATATTGATTTCCATTCTTGGTATTGCATGATGACATTCCCAAATTGTGTGATGGTGTTTGGATGGAAGCAGACTCTAGCTTCCATGGCATCTGGGTTCAATGATTTGGAACGAGTTTCTACTTCCTTCTAAATCATGAGAAACATTGTTCGTACTTGGACAGGGCCACCAATGTAGTTGTGCATGTTCTATCTATTCACCTCCAAGTCTTCCTTGGGGGAGATTTGTCCCAACTGCTCCAAATATTCCTCTATCTCCTTTCTGACGTAGTTCATGGGTTTGTCTTAAATAAGTGAGCCAACTGATGGTATCCTGTGGGTCTTTACCAAGAAATTAAAATTGGTGTATAACTATGCATACGAGGCCTAAATACTATCTTTGAATGAGGAAAGTTGTTTGTTGTTTTGGATCAACATCTGCACTCTTTCTTTCTCCAACGCTTCCTGTGGCTTCATTTTCTTACCCAAGTGAAGTGATTCCCCTTTGTATCGCATTATCCATTCATACATTGCATCATCGATTGTAGCTTGCACATTCATGACAGTTTTGACAGTATTTACATTGCTGCTGCAATCCATGCAGGTGGACAACTTTCTTATGCATGGTAACAAGTTCCTCATAGAGATTTTGCATGGTCTCTCCAAGTGTCAATACTTCACTAACTTTCATTGCCCTCATTTCCTCCAGATGGACCCGTGCAGAAATCATGTTCTGAGTCGTTGCATGGATCCATTCAACCTCTTACATGGAAGCCTACAAGTTCTTTTCCAATTGCTTACTCGCAGCCATTAGACTGAGTGTTTGGCTCTGCTGCACCTGTGAAGGCCAAGTTGGTTGAGCAAATGACTTCAAGATTTCTCTTGGTGTTGGCCACAATCACCCTTTATCTAATATATGCAGGAGATGCAAGATCATTCGGAAAATGCTTCTTATGAACTTGTACAATCTTCTTTTGAAGTTCATTGTATGATAGGTTGTATGTGTCCATAACCAGATCATCATCAAGAGGAATAACTTCCCCTTCCACGCTTGGAGCTGACTCTTCTGTTGAAGGTGGAGGAGATTGAATAGTAACCTGTTGTGCGCTAGTCATTAGGCTAATATCTTGATTCTGTGACTCTCATTCTGCCTCTGTGTCATTTATCTCTACTAACTATTCAATCTTTTGAGCAAGCTCATGATCCTGCATCTTTATGCCCCCTCCTCTGTTGGTTATTGATTTTTTCTTTCTCTTGAACTTGTTTCGGTGGTGTTTCTTCTTCTATTATGCTATGCCTTTCTTCTTCTTCCTACTTTTTCTTCTCTTTTTGTTCTTGTTTCTGATTTTATTCCTCCAATATCCTCTACACTTCCCTTATCCTAAGTGGGGTCATTGCCTTTTGTTTGCACTGCTTCCAACATAGCTTCCTTCTGTGGAGTCACTTGTGAAGTTCTTGCAAAACTAACCAGATCGCAGGCCTTGGAGGCATTATAGAAATTCTTTCATGGATCGTTCTCCTACTAATGGAATGTCCCTCTGAGCCACTGAAATTGAATTCTCTCATAATGGTCTTTATAAATACAATGGGGATCATACAAATTAAAGTATCGAGTACCAAATGAAAAATTCTCTATCACCTTTCCTTCGGTATCTAATAATTTCAGGTTCTTTATCTCATACAATTTAGTTTTCATAGGAAGAGTTGGCCAAGGTGCTTTCTTCTTCATGTGAAAATCTACTGACAACCATGTGGAAAGGTGATATGACACTTCTTGCATGACAAGCTTATCGGTGGCATACCTTGGGAAACGATGCAATGACTTTGCTCTGCCGAACACTCTATAGAAGGTGCCATTCGGTGAGGCAAACCAATCTATGATCTCTGAAACTACCTCCATTGCCCCAGGTGCATGCAAGGTGGTTCTTCCTCAAAGATCATCTTGTACAATGGAATGAGGAAGTGGTTAGTTATATTTTCCATAACTCCTCGATGACTGCAATATGAAATTAGCTTGTAGTGGATGTGTGTGGCATGGTTTCGAGGTTTCCAAGCCTAGTTCATGCCAGAGAATGTGTTATGTTCACAAATTGCATCTCGTAAATATGCAGACATATAGAATCTCATTTTCCCACCCTTGGGAGGATTCAAGGCATTCGTTACATGGATACTTAACTATTAAGCCAACAAATGTGACTAGTCGAATGTCTTCTCTTAATTCACAACCTGGTTCAATAAGATTTCCCACCCTTCTGGAAAGGTCTTTGTACTCTGTTAATTGTAGATTCTACGATCTAAAATGATCAGCAATTGATAGGCCCTCCTGAGAGACCTTTCCTTATATGTGTTCGTGGCTATCTATCGAAACTTTGATAGCTCATTCACCCAGTGATTAACAAAATATTTCATGCCCAAAAAGTTGTTGGTGGCATAGAAATATGAATCCATGAGTCTTTCAAGCTCAGGAAAATGGTACACACGTTTGTAATATGTTGCCATAAAAGTATCAAGCCTTCGTCCACTCGAACTTCTCAAAGTCATGGTCTTCACATCCATATGTGAGACAATCTAGCTAATGACATCTACACATGGGTGGGTTGTATATATGCATGCAACCTTGTGTAGCAGTAATTTCTAGACATTAATTTCCTCAAGATCTGCTATGAAGTTGTTTGCTGAAAAGTATTCATTCACTTTCTGCCATGTAAGCTCTAATCATTTTCTACATACAATTGAGTGTCTGAGTATACTAGCAAGTTTACTACGTTTTATCAACTGCTTCCCCGATACTACTTTCAGTGGTATCTTTTGATGCAACTCTCTTGGGTTCCATGGTAACAGTGACTACTGGAGAGAAGTGCTCAACAACTCTTGTACTTGGAGGAAGGAAAAGGCACTCATGGAAATAATACATTAGCTTTTGTAAATCTACTTTCAAAGCAAGATCAAGAAAAAATCGGTGCGTTGATGATCAATATTGGATAATTATGTTGGTCAAGTGAGGGAGACTAGTTGTGGGATCTCACATTACGCAGTCCCAACAATCAAGGGTGTAGTCAGAATCTTGAGACTACACAATGCATAGTTCAACCTCGACAATGATTCAGAGAGACTGCAGATTGCGCAGTCTCAGTGGCCAAGGTGGCAGACTGAGCCCTACAACTACACAATGCACATTTGGGCTAGCCTATATTGCACTTTTCGTAGTCTCAATGTCTAAGTCTCATCTTGAGCTTCTTCTGAATTTTGCAATGCCCAACTGGACAAGGCATTGGATGGCCACTAGAAGTGCATATATGCTCGGTGAAGGTGTGGGAAACAAGAAGATATGAAAGATAATGCAAGTTAAAACATGGATATAATTAATTATGGATAGATCAATGTGAATCAAGTGCAAAAACTTAATAAACGAAAGGAAAAACAAATATGTGAGGGGAGTCGTCAAAACGACAATTGCTGGTGTGTAAAACAACAAAATTGATGTGACACTTATGAAAGGTGAACAAAAAACTAAATAAACACTTCTAAAAGATAATATAACTTAAAAATATAGAAACCATGAAGAGAAACAAGCAAAAAAACACTCACGGAAGCGAAACAACAAAAAGTGACAGAAAAAGTGGCAAAAGACGACAAAGTAAAAACTCACCCAGAAAAGCGACACAAACTCCACTGAAAGCTCCTTGATCTACTTTGGAATGCTAGAGCTCCAAGATATAATGTACAAATGATCTCTAGAGGCATCTATTAAATAGATTTGGGTAGATTGGCATTTATGACACGCATGCCTAAAATCAAGGGAAAAGTGACACTTGGCGGAAATTTCTAAAAATAGGGATTGTGCCAACTTCGGAAAATAATGATGAACCCCTAATTTTTAGGGATCTATTTTTCACTTTATTTTTTTTCTTTTTTGGGAAATTTTCCATGCACACTGCCAAGGAAGATTGCACAATTCTAGGGAACTAGGCAACTTCTTGGCTCAGTTCATTTTGCAGTTTCTGATCTCAAGGAATGGATTGCGTAGTTTCTAAGATTAGTGTTGGGCTTCCATCCATGACAGTGCAATTATCAAGCTCAACCGGAGCTTCCAGTTAGGATTGCGCAATTTCCATCATCAATGCTAGGTTGTCCTCATGGATTGCACAGTTTCTGGAGGCAATCCCAGAACTACTGCAAGATCAAGTGAGAAGGATAGCTTGTGACACAAAAGGACTAGTTAAGAATAAAGCAATAAAACACAAGCACATATGAAAAGAATAAATCTTAATCAAATCATGAATGCTTGATGATAGTCAAATATAAGCTCATGTAAACAGAAAGGAAGGCTCAAAAATCAAAGCATAGGAAAAAATTTGGATGGTGGTTGTATCTGCTACAACACAACCACTCAATTGTCTTTTCCTTTAATTTATTTAATTTCGAAACCATATTTTGCCAGTAGTTCCAACTACCGGATTTGGCATGCATTTAAATTTGGTAGTTAAAATAAATGTCACAACCCCATAATGACCAGTTTGCAATTCAAATCTTCTTGCCATGAGATAATTCCTCCACATTTTAAGTGCATGAATAATAGCTAAAAGTTCTAGTTCACGGGAAGCATAATTCTTCTTGTGCTATTTTAATTTACTGGACTCGTAACAGATGATTATCCATTTTGCATGAGCACACCAACAAATCCTTCCTTGCACAAATCTGTGCACACCAAAAAATATGCATTCAGATCCAAATTTTTTAATCTTGGAGCTCTAGTTAATAAAGCTTTCAAATGTTGAAAAGTTGCTTCATGTTGAAGTGTCCAATCAAATTTTAAACCCTTTTTTGCAATTAAGTAATGGGATATGCTATTCTAGAAAACCCTTTGATGAATCTCTTGCAATACCCAACTAGGCCAATAAAAGACCTAACTTTTGTAACATTTTTAAGAGTTGGCCATTCTTTAATAGCCTTAATTGTCTTTTAGTCCACTTCTATTTGATCCTCTAAAATAATGGGACCCAAAGAAGGATTTTGCTTCTAGTAAAATGAATGTTTATTTAGCTTAGCCTATAATTATTGTTCCATGAATACTCGTAGAATCAATTTCAAATTTTGTTGATGTTTCTCTTCAAATTTAGAATATATCAAAATGTCATCATGAAAAACAATGACAAATTTATCTAAATGTTCCCTAAAAACTCCATTCATTAAACAAAAAAAAATTCGGTGCATTAGATAATCTGAAAGGCACAACAACAAACTTGTAATGGCCTTAACGATTCTGAAATGTTGTTTATTAATATCTTCTTCTTTGATCCACAACTAGTAATACCAATATCTTAAATCAATTTTAGAAAATATTTTTTCCCCATGGAGTTGATCTAACATATCATCAATTATCAATAATTTGTATTTATTTTTAATAGTAATACACAACCATAGTGTACCATCTCTCTTCTTAACGAAAAGCATTGGACAATCCCACAGTGACACATTGGGACATATATATCCCTTCTTCAATAATTCTTCTAGTTGCATATGCAATTCTTTAAGCTTCGAAGTACTCATCTTGTATGTTGCTTTATATACTAGAATAACTCCTCGCATCAGGTGTTGAGCCACTAATTTGTCATTATTATTATCACTTTTTAACGTCTATTTCATCCATTTCTACCATTTTTTATCATGTTATTTATCATAATCTATCATATAATTCTATTTTATAGTTATTTATGCTCTTGTGAGTAAATAATATTTGTTCACCTTTATTTTTAATAAATTGATTATTATTATGCATGATTTTACCAATGATGGTTTATTACTGAATTTGTTATAACATTGCTCACTATTTTAGCCTCCAAGATCTTTTCCAAATTGCAAATTTGATTTTCAGCTCATAATCAAAAATTCCAACTCAGAAATTCGTTGGGATAAAAAGCGACAGTTTTGCATTGGATGTTTCGGGAAAATGAAGATGAATATTGAAAATCCAAGACATGGGTTTTATGAAGAATGGACCAAATTAGTTTTGTATTCAGCTGTTTTCCAAAATTCTATATTTATTGAGAGAAACGCAAGGTTCTTTGAAAGTCATTTTTGCGGATTTGTTGTTGCGACCGTTTTCTAAATTCTTCCAATTGGAATACTAGATTCGGCTTGTTCCAGCTAAATCATGATGGAGAGATATTCCAGATCTGATTTGTTGATCAGTTTGTTTTGGACAATGCAAATTTGTAATGGAAATCAGTTTGAAATCATTTTAGTTGTAATTTTCCTATGCTCTTTGTGTATTTAAATGAAAACAAAGATCAAAGGGAGAGAGATGGAAGAGGATCAACAATTGTGGAATTTGAGGCAAAGCTAAGAACTTCATTCTGTTGTAATTATTTCTCAGAGATATTTTAATGAAGGAAATTATCCATTGATTTCTACGTCTATTACTTGTAATTTGATTTGAAGTATTTTTCAAGGTAGAACTGAGTCTTGGGTAGTTGGACCCACTACCTTGGACGATGTGATTCCTTAAACATCTACAATAGTTTAGTTGTGTGCTTGTTTCTTTGAATTTCAATCGTTGTTCTTTAAAGTAAATTTCCTTTATTCAAGTAATTTGGTGGTTGTTGCATTTTTCATATTTGTTGTTTCCTGCAATTTCTAGATTTCGTCTAATTTGTTGCTCTAGATTAGCATTTGAATTCTGTTGAGTGCAATAGCTTAAATTTCCAATTCAGCAAGGTGTGGTTTAATTTAGTATTGATTCAAACCATGTGATTAGCATATTTATTTTCCTTTCATTTACTTTATTCTTTTTAATTTAGTATTGCTTTTCAAGTCTTACATTTTATTTCTTGTCAAATGAGCTTGATAGCCTAGAACATAATAATGTAGAACCAGTGTTAGTTGGTTGTATTTGCTTGCATATATTTTGCCGATTTCCTTGAAATAAAAAGAATCTCATCGGGTTGACAATTAATGTTCAAGTTATTAGTTGTTTTTTTTATTAAGCAATTAATTTTCCCAACACGAGTTCAATAGAGAATCAATCTCCCTTTTTGGCAGTGGTCTAAATATTTTTACAAATACGTCAGCAAATTCTTGTAGCACTCAGTAATTTTCTATATTAAATTGTTGGTCCATATTTGATTCCACCAAATGAGTTGCAAGGATTTGGCATCCATTCTTAAAATTATTTTTCATTTGCATGAGTTATATCTCTTTGATGGATATTGTTAGTGTCTATGAGTCACCAGTGATTAAATATACTCTTTCCATGTGGTTGATAGGGTTATTAGGTCAAATTGTTATATTTTCAAATAAAATTTAATCATTAGTTAGTGTCTAAGTATATTACTTCTCCCTCCATATTCAAGGTCATAAATTGCCATTATGGTCATGTCATCATTCCTATGAATAGGTCATCAAAAAGTGTTTTGGTCAGCATTGAAGGTCATCATATCATTATCATGCATATTACAAAGGTTCAAAGGTCTTTAATCATGGTCTTCCATATGCATTTGGTGTCATCATTAGGTTATGTTATCATAAGTCACAAAGTAGTCATGTCACCACCACAATAATCATCAAGGGAGTTAATAATTAGGGAAAAATGTTTTCAAAATATTTTGAATGTACGTGTACCACTCAATAAATATTTAACTTTTCCTAATTAAGTTACAAAATTGTAGTACAATATCCTATCATTTCATTTCTCAAAAAAACCTGTGATGTCACTCCGTGACCTAAGCAAAAAATCAAGTTTTGAGCTATAAGAAGACCATCCACGAAATCTAACTCCTCATTTCATCTTCATTGAGCACCTCTCCATCATCGAGCTTCATCCCATCCACCAGAGCAAAATTCCTCATTAAAACCCTTGATTACCTAGCTTCGTTATGCTTATGGAAAAGGAGGCAAATCAAAGCATTGAAAGGGTCAAATCAACATAAAATAGGTTCCAGAGATTCCCAATGAAGTAATTTTCCTCTCATCAACTCTTATTCAGTTAATTATCTTTAGTAAAAGGTGAAAATCACTCTCTTAGGGTTTTCGCTGTGTTTTTGGTTTCCTTTGATGTTTGCTTGGTTTCAGTGAGAAAAACCCTATCTTTTCTACTTTATCACCCCCATACATCCCTTATCTACCTCTCCTAACTATTTCCCAAACCCAATCCCTTCAGTCCACTCATTTTCCCTAAAACCCTAAGCCTACATTGTGCTTTTGCAGAAATCCTAGGCTAGGACTATGTTTTGTACTTTTCCCCTACTTCCCCTCACTCTTTTCAATAAAGTTCACTTCCTTAGCCTCCCTAACAGCTATCCTCACCCCTAGAAATTTCCCACAAATTTCACTAATCCCTATCCCCTCCATTCCCTTTCATAAACTAGCTGTCCCATTTCCCCTGTTTTCCCAATACTACCCTACCCTTTTCTCCTACCAAACCTAGTGTTTTTATCATGCAAACTAAAACCATGGATAGTGAGAAAAATAAATACAATAAGGGAGATCTTGTATCCATATTTGAGCCATCCAACATCAAAGAGATCAATGTTTCATCATACATCAAGAAATCATTTGAAGATGTTGGTTGCCCAGGGTTTTGTGAAAGAATTCAGGAGGTAGGTTTCCATGCCAAATGGACAAGCCTCTTTTCCACAAATCATAGGAGGGATAAGACCACAATAGTAGGGATTGACTTCATCATATCAGTAGAAGCCATAGATTCAACCACAGGTATCCATAACCAAGGAGAGATCTGGTTTGAAGGGATGGATTTGGACATTGAAAACTACAAGATCTTTCTGAAACCACACAACAAAGAGACTCCCTCACACATTTTTCAATTGAATCAGATGATTGTTGGATAGATATGCTCCATTGATGAAGATGATCATGAAATATTTTACATGTGAAGGGATATTTTCAAGGTTGTACTAGTATCCCATAAGGCTACTGATGCATTTCACTGCCATCAAACCACTGAACTTGCCTCATTACTTATTCAGAAGCATAGTCAAGGTGATTGAAAAGGTACAAATAAAAGGGAAAGATCACAAGGAAAACTTGTTTCATCATGATTTGATCAAGGTCATTGTTCTTCATCAACTTTCACTAGTTAATATCTCATGGGAGACATTATTGCAATCAGATGCCTTTATGCCTACCACTAGTCAACCTACCAGTCATAGCACTCCATCGGCACCACCAAGGCCATAGGAGGTTGGCTCATCTAGCAAGTTTTCAGTTAGAAAAATATCTAGGGAATATATCACATAGACCTAAAAGAAGGGGAAACTATTTGTTTTTTCTCCTCTGATGACTAAAGAGGTGTCTGCACCTAGACCTCTGGCTAGGTTGCAAACTAAATAGTTGCATAAGGAAGCTACAATTAAGCAAGTTCAAGGAGAAATGGAGCAGTCACCTAGGCATGAAACTGAGTCACCCTTGTGGCAAGATGAGGAGGAGATGCCTCATGAACAAGAAATTTTGGACCATGCAGAGAAGTCAGATGCAGATATTATCAAGGAACAATAAGCACAAATCGAAGCACTCAAAGATGATCTTGCCAAGGCAAACTACATGGTGGACTTCTTGAAACAATAAAACATAATTTTGAAGGTGATCTTAATGTAGCATAGTTCCTCACAAGGCCTTCCTCATCCAACAAAGTAAAGGATAAAGGTAAAGCAGTAATTGGTTCAGAAGAGTAGGTTGAAGACAAGGAGCCATCTCCTTCATTGGTACAAAAAGACCCTGTTGACACTATTACAACTGAGCTTCAGAAATAAAAGGAATATTTGCTTGAGAAGGTCAATGAGCACTTAGAGAACCTCTTGCATAAGCCCAATAGACACACCAAACTTCAAAGATACATGGCAAGGCACTACTACACCAGGACTTGGATTTCCAAAATTAGGGTTAGAAGCATGAAAAGGAAACTTAAGAAAACCCTAATCAAGCTAAAGAAGAAGGATAACTTGGTTTTTCTTGATGAGGCATATATAGTTGTCTAAGCCACCACTTAGATATGTTAAAGATGAAGTTTCAAACAATTTTGAGAAATTTTGGTCAATTTTTGAATTTTTGGTGAATTCTAGCAATTTAGTTGCACAGAAGCGCAACGTGGCCACGCTATTCTTTTTCTCAAGGCATCCAAATCGCAAATGGATTGCATGGATAAATAGTCGTTGACCCCTGGATCAAAGTCATGTACGTTATTTTCCATGTCAACTCATAATTTTGGAGACAAGGTCAAAAAATAAGTCATTTTTCATGTTTCTGCCTCTTTTTTTGGACCCCACGCTGCGCTTCTGCAGCAGCCTTGGGAGATTTGATTTTTGGGTGTCATGGAGGTGGAGTTTTGTAGGTTTAAAGATTCGGTGGTCTTCTAGACATCCTAGGCTATCTTCACATACCTTCAATTCAACTTGAGGATACATAATAGTGCCTAAAAACGGATTCACAAAAGCACGTTGCGCTTTTGCAAAGGCACGCTGCACTTTTGATATTTTCGATGCACTTTTGCCAGGAAGTCAAATTTCGATGTTTGATGGGTCAAAATCACTTTCACTTGATGTATATTATCTTCTTAGATGTTTTGATGATGCAATTGAATGTCATAGTGATAGTTAAGGTCATTTCCATGTAGATTTTGTGGTCATAAATGCTTGTAAAGTCAATTAAGTTGGTTTTAGTCTAAACATGGAGTTGGTTTTTAATCTCCCCAGTTTTTGGTATGGTTGGAAAAAATTATGTAAATAGTTCCTAAGATGATGGATTTGACCCATGAGAGCAGGAAATGCAGTTTTTCATCTATTTTTAGCTAGATCTAAGTCATATTAGAGGTAGGACATTTGACAGTGAGAGGTTTGGGGCTAGTGTACATTTTACAGGAATAATATAAGCAGTTGCAACTATTATCCTGGGATTCTTGTGGTATTCTTTTGTGATAGTGTTTTTCCTCCATTTTATCACCAAATTGAATATATTTTTCTCCTTATTACCATATCTATGATGTCTTGTTATCATCTCATAGGTGTTTAACAGAATTCATAAGTCTTATGTTCTATTCTGATGAGATTTTCATGTTTTGTGTTCTTTCTTCTGATAAATGAATTCATAATTTTATGCTCATTTTTATCCTTCCCTATTTCAACCATATACCATAATGACAACTCCAATATGTCATTGATCATACCTACCTTGCCCCGTTGTATCTCTGCAACTGAACTTTAGAAAACCATGTCCTAGTTCCTAGACCCATGACCTTGGTCCAACAAACCCTAAATTCAAATCCTGTTGAGTTGAATATATAGCCTAAGATCTATTTTACTTCCTAGTAATTTTATTGGCTATGAGATTCTTGAGAGAGCTCTCTCTTATTTGGGAGGGCTAGCTACCAAATCTAAAGATTGGTTTGAGGTTACCTCTGTCCGTCTCCTTTCTCAGCCTTGGGACATTGAGGAGTGCTAATAGATATCATGCTAGGAATTACTTGGACCTGCTTTCATTATACCTCATCATCAATACAATTAAAAGGCTTGTTGTAGAAATCAAGTATTGCATGGTGCTTTTCCAACCAATCAATGTCTATCTAACAATCCTATGTACCCAATGAAATTAATTTAGAGTTAGTATTTGTTCTCAACCCATTCATCTCAATTTGGCATTCTCTAATCAATTATATAAATTTTCTCTTCATACCTATAACTAACTATACTAACCAAGGTTTGGAATGTTTCAAATTTTCAACTATATTCACATTGATATAACTTTGGTTGGCTCTAGAATCAATTAAAATATAATGGACTGATTGTTTAGCATACCTTCAACGTCTATCATATGTGCTTGATGTTCCACTTAATGATTATCCAAAAATGCATAAGTTCTAGGCATGCCTCTACCCACATCATCTGCATTAGCTATAGCTTTCATATTGTGCACAATCCTCATCTTCTCTACCTTATGAGGACAATCTTTGTACGTATCGTATCCTTTACAACCCAAACATTTAATAGGTGTAAGCTGAAGCTTATTGCTTAAAGGATAACCCCCTCTTGGCTCATTAGAAGCTAGTGTTGTTTGTTGTTCTACCTAAAAATTATTCTTAAATGGAAAAGGTTTGAAACCCTTCTTTCTTTGCTCCATAAAATTCCTATTTTTACTACCCAAAGTTCTATGCAAATAGATCTATATTTGTTCTTCTCGTACAATTATTCTACTTTTCTCATGACTGCCTCCAAGGTTTTAGGTTCCTCATATTTTAGCTTATCAACATAAAAGGACAATAGTCCATTGATGTATCTTTGTATTTTAACCTTTTCATCTTTCATAAAGTGTACATGCCTCAATAACACAACAATTTTTTGACCATATTCTTCCATGGTCATGCGTCCCAATTGAAGATCGAAGAATTCCTGCACTTTTTTCTCATAATATTGTTTTGACAAATACTTCCTTTGGAAATTTTCTTTAAATTTTCTTCAAGTGATCTACCTTTCATCCAAATGCTTAACTTCCTTGAGTTGCTCCCACCAGTGATTAGCCTTTCCCTTTAGATGATATATGGAAACTCTGGCCTCCAAGTTTTAAGAGTAATTATATATTTTAAGGTATTTTCTCATCTCCAATAACTAGACTTCAACCTAGTCCACTTTCTTGTTCTCTCCATTAAAGGTGGGAGGTCTAATTTTCCTTAGCTATCCTTGCAAATTTTTCTATTCGATTTTCTACTTGACTTCTTAACTAGTGACACATTAGGGTTGTTTCCAGACTCACATGTAGAATAAACCCTTTTACTGGTCCTCCTTGCTGAGTATTGGTGCTAATGAGCAGCACTCCTAGAATGCCTCGAACTTCTAGTGCACCTCTCCCTAGCTCTGACACTATGATCATATGCTAGTCTAGACTCAATTTGGTGGCCCAATTCTCTAATTTTTTTCAAACTTCACAAAATTTGATCATTAATTTGTTGTTTCTCCTTTGTCAACTTTTCATTGTTAGCTTTGTAGTTGAGCACTTCCCTTTTGAGACTCTTGACGGTTTCTTCTCAATCTCCACCCTCCAATTGGACCATTCCATGACCACTAGATTTAATTTCAGCATTACTCATGGTTATGTTTGCATCCCTCACCGCTTTCTCTTCAATGTAAGGCCCTTGAGCATCTTCTAGACTTATATCTTCCATTATGCAATTTTTCGTGAAAATTTTCTTGTAGGTTTTCCTGCAAATTTGGCCCAAATTACTCATTGAATTTAGAATTATGGATTTACAAGGATTTTCTCCTCATTGATAGATTTCTATTGACTCTCTACCTCCATTATTTCGATATTGGAGCTGAAAGATTTGACCTTTAAAATATTGCAGCATATTAGGCCATTTATACTTGCGAAAACTCTTGTAGCTTTTCTTTGAAATTTTCCATAAATTCAAACTTCAATTTGAGTGTATAGGTGGATAGTTATAATCTTCCTGAAATTATCTTTCTAATGACTGGTCATATGCCCAATTTCGATTCATGGGCTATAAATTATGGCCTTCAGAATTTTAGTTGATTTTCCCCAATTCTTCCATGCCTGAAATTTTGATTGTTTTCTTGCTCTCAACAAGCCTGTACTATTCTTATTTCAATTGGTATCTAAATGTACTTGTTGCATTCCTCCTTTTGTTCTCGTATCTCTATAGTTATCTACTCTCATGAGGCTCCCTCTGGTACCTTGTTGAAGAACACTGACTTTTATAGTCTTTTCTTACACATGTCCAACATACTATCTTCTTTTTTTTGACTATAAACCCCAAAATGTCCATATTTATATATCTAACCTTTTAATTATATAAATATTTATATATATATATATATATATATATATTTATTTATTTATATTTATGTTAAAATATTTACCAAATTGTGCCTCCCATGTTTTTATATACCATTAAGCAAAATTAAATAATAAAAAAATATTGTGGAACCCAACTCCGGGTTCCTACCCTAATCCAGTCATGAAATATAGATTATAGCATGTATATATTTATTTAAAATAAAGTGGGGGGAGGGGTGGCCGGTCCAGCACACAACAAAGAGATACACAAAATTTTCTTTTAAAATATTAAGCATACTCAACCATACCCCAGACACACAATGAATATAATTGCATGGGGCCCACCTTTTCTACCTCTTCCGCACCGCATGGACCCTGAGAATCACACGACCCAAAGATCTGACGATTGAGATCACGCCCATCCAATGGTTTCGGTCATCTTTGAGTCTCAATTTTCTAGCACGTTAACGGGCTCCTCGCGACCTGACCCAGGTTCCACCTTCCAACCCTTGGTCAAGATTCTAACCTCGGCGCTCACGTAACAACTCTATGGACTACAGTCACCTCCACGTCAATGCAATCATACCGAGCTCCACACGCATCCCTTCAAAAACTGTCGATCATGGATTTGTAAGGGTAGATTACGTTTACGCTCGATGGGGTCCATACTCATTCCAACGCATATAAGACATTCAAATTTTATATATATGACGCAACATAATGCCTCCACTCCATATATATAGATCAGAGCTTTAATATAAATTACTTCATGAAACAACTAAATTAAACCAATTTACACACGAATAGGATCACATCATGAATTCGGCTCGCACTATATATATAAATATATAAAATATTCATTTATTAAAAATTAACATTTAAAACAAAAATGTAAACACTCTTTTAATAGTAGTGATACCTTGTATACGAATTTGGCTTTCCTAGACAAAAATTAATCAAATTCTTCCAATTTTATCTTGTAATTAAACTATATCAGTCATCTCTCGACTTTCTTGGCACCTATATCACTTTCCTTAGGTGAATTTTACCAACTTTAATCACCAAAACATTAATCAAATACTTGACAGGGAACTTGTGATTCTTTAATTTTTTCACATCTTTGGCTCAATCAACCCCAAAACCATCATGTTTTTAACCTTCTTTTCGTTGTAAACATGTCAGATACCCATCTATGGTATCAGATTTCAAAATTAGAGAAATTTCTATTTTTCCCACCATCGTGACATTCATTAAACAAAAGTTGGACAACCTGTAACCTACAAAAAAAAATTTGATCTTGTTCCAAATCTAGCTCAATTTAGACCCAATGTTGAAATTGGGCTCTGATACCAAACTGTAATGTCTTCAGCTCCCAGCCGAGAAACACCATTCAACCAACATAGCTTAATCATAAATTAAAAGTTAATTTTGAAAGAACATGACTCAAATTTATCATAATTTTTCCCCATGCCTGGAAATTATAATTAAAATGAATGTAGTACTACATGCTATGATTGCATTGATTTTCACAAATAAATTATAAGACATAAATTCGCTATGGAAATAAATGCATAGTTAATGTAATTAAATAGAACCCATAAACTAGGGTTTAACATAAGATAAACAATAATTAAACATGGTACATAAATATACAATTGTACATGAATTTAGGAACTTATCTAATAATGAAATTTTGGTAGTTGTGGGCTCTCCATGTTCCTCCCATCCATAGAACTGAAGGTTCATAAGCTCAACTACTAGTCACCCCCAAGCTGGGAAATCAACACCATAGGAAACAATCATAAAACCAAAATGAAACCATGGCCGAAACACCAACCCCAACAACCTCAATCTCTAGCCACAGGCTCACGTCCCGTCGATTGCCACCCAAGTGGCACAACCCGAGTCTCTCAATGGTGCCCACCTTATAAGGAAACTTACAGTCATCTAGGACAATGTTATCCCATAGCTCTACGAGCTATGCTACTAGTCGATCATCCAAGTACCAATAGCCAAACGAAAATAACCCCACAATCGATGCCATAACCCCACTAAGACTCAATAGCTATCTCTGAACCAAGCTCCCCAACCCACACTCCATGGCCACCTAACCATAAATAGGGCCAACAAACCCTTAGTGAACTAGGCTCCTTGGAGCCAAGTTGGGGGCTCATGTGATAAACATGATGCATCCCAATGATACGGTTAACTAAATAACCACACCTCAGCCAGTCTCAAAGTCCACCCCAGGACTCACTGACTAATTAGTAACCAACTAAATGGATAATTGATTGAATAGAAATCCCATCAAAACAAACTACACATCTTTATGTATGCATGGCCCTAACATTCCATGTGGCACTCTCTAGAACCCATGTGGGCCCCAAGATGCAATTTTCACTAAAAAACACCCAATTGTTGCCTTGTCCCTGGAGTTGCGTCCCCTATAATATTCCATGGAGTGGGCTACATAGCCAATCTTATTTTATTAATATCATAATATGTACAAATTCGCAATGTTTGGCATGATGGCCCCAAAAACATGACAAATAATAACTACATGGGAATGTGTTGTCACTAAGAAAAACACCCTCCAAAATTTTTCCTATACTTTAATTTTGGATCCTATTGTGGATCTTGTGATAGGTCATTTCATATTCACTTCTTGATCAATTGATATTTTGTTAAGTCCTTGAGCTCTCTTCTTGGATTGTAAACGTTGAAGTCACCTACTCACATATGCTCAGTTCGTAATGAATTCATGAGCGCATTCCTTAATGCAAGCTTGAATAGGCCTAGCACATTCCATCAAGACACTGCTTGTTCCATATTCAACCCATTTGAACAATCAATGCACACGGTCATTGATAGCCTCTCACTTTTGGCTGCATTTGTACATATTTTTCAGTGAGTTTTTCAATTTGTCGCTTTTGTGCACCTTGGCTTTTGTGGGTGTTATTTTCATGTTTTTATTTGTGCCTTTTGCTTCTTTCATTTTAATTAATGTCTTTTTCATGTTATATTCTCTCTCGCATGTGTCTCTCTCACCGTTATTTGCATGTCACAAGTGTCGTTCAAACTTTTATTTTCATATAGCATGTGTCATCTTTTAGCATGTTAAGCGTCACACATTGTATAAAAGCTATTTCTAGTGTGTTTCAAGAGGGAATATTTATGATAATGAGTTTTTATCATCATGTAAAAATGTATCGTACTCATTTCCAAAGTTTCAAGCATTGTCACACATGTTTCGTCACTATTGTC
The DNA here is from genome assembly GCA_000404065.3 of Pinus taeda. Taxonomy (NCBI): domain Eukaryota; kingdom Viridiplantae; phylum Streptophyta; class Pinopsida; order Pinales; family Pinaceae; genus Pinus; species Pinus taeda. Next base: position 177,565 of record APFE031239936.1, on the reverse strand, counting down.
GCAAAGTGTATCTTTAATGTCACACTTGGCGCAAATTGTCACAATATTGTTGCATTGAGGAAAGTATGTTGTTCATATGTTCTGGGTGTCTATGTTTTATCATCAAGTAATCTAAGTGTGTGATCATGCTCAAGTCATGTTCTTGTTCAATTTCATCTCACTAATCCCACACTTAGTTAAAACTAGAAAAATTCCTCGACTGGGCTACTCAGCCTCATTCAACCCTCCTGAACTGCGCAGTCTCAGTCCTTGCCTCTTGGCACTGTACAATGCTCTGCATATGCCTTCCAAAACTGCGCATTGCGCAATATCAATGCTCAATCCCAACCCCTAAGCTCCGGAACTGTGCAATTTTCCTCTCCAGCAAGTCATTCACTGTGCATTGTGCATTCTCAATCCTCAAGCCTCAACCTTGAGCTCCTAAACTACACATCTGCACAATCACTTTTCCTCCTCTCCTTCAAAAATTGCACAGTGGTAAAACTTAGTTCTCAAGCCCTCATATTACCTCCTTGAGTCCCTCAACTATGTAGATGACATGCCCATCCCATCTTAAACTACGCATTACACAATATCAAGGCTCAGTCCTAACCCTTGACTATTAGAGCTACACAATTGCACAATCATAGAGCCTCTCTCTTAGTTTGTCACCTAGTTCTAACTCAGTCAATGGATCATCATGAAGCATCTTAAACTAATGGTTTATCAGATTGATGTCATCTTGTCATGAGTGGATTATAGTCGTAAGCACTTTATCATGCTATGACAGGATGATGATGAAGGAGATGGAGAAGGATACCATGCTAGAATACATATTTGTAGCTATAAAGACAAGTTGATCAATTAAGAGGAGACAAAGGGACATCAGATTGCAATAGAAGTGGAAGGTCAAGATCACACTGAATACTCGCTATCCTAAATCCATACAGAGGTGGAAGAAAAGTTCATGTTTTATCCTTCAAGAAGACATAAAGGAAGCAACAACAAAGATTGACTTGACACTACCATGTCATCATGCATTCCATGTCACCAGTGTCATGTCATGTCATGTCATGAGTTAGCATGTGCCACATCATTTTGTGTATTATGTAAATTTATATTGGAGAAATGTATTGTAAAGTGGAATTCCAAGAGACATGTACAGAATGTAAAGATTCATGTAAGAGTTGAAACGTAATAGAGAAGTCAAAAAATCATGAGGGTAGTCCAAGAGTCACAATGGAGGTATTTGGTCAACCCATTTGTTATATATACACCCCCATAGCTTATGCAAAAGGAAATTTCACCTTGGCTAATCATACCAGGCATTGGAGAGGAAGATAGTTGTCTTGGAGGAGCGAGTGCCTACTCTAATGCTCCACTATTGGGGCTAGTCCAATTCACTTTTTGGATGTATCTTGGACTTTTACTTAATTCAAAATCTCTTTGAGCCAACACGCTTTCATGCATATGTCATGAATATTTTAAAACTATTCTTTGAATGTTTGCGATGTATGTTGTTTTCATCTATACTAAGGAAATTGAACTATTTCGATGGATTTGGTACTTATCTTATTGAAGGTGTGTTTTATTTTCTTTAGGTTCTGTTATCATAAGTCACAAAGGAGTCATGTCACCACCATAATAATCATCAAGGGAGTTAATAATTAGGGAAAGGTGTTTTCAAAATATTTTGAAGGTACATGTACCGCTCAATAAAGATGTAACTTTTCCTAATTAAGTTACAAAACTGCAGTACAATATCCTATCATTTCATTTCTCAATAAAACTTGTGATGTCACTCCATGACCTAAGAAAAAAATCAAGTTTTGAGCTATAAGAAGACCATCCAAGAATTCTAACTCCTCATTTCATCTTCATTGAGCACCTCTCCATCATCGAGCTTCATCCCAGCCACCAAAGCATTGAAATTCCTCATTAAAACCCTTGCTTACCTAGCTTCGTTGCGCTTCTAGAAAAGGAGGAAAATCAAAGCATTGAAAGGGTCAAATCAACATAAAATAGGTTCCAGAGATTCCCAATGAAGTAATTTCCCTCTCATCAGCTCTTATTCGGTTAATTATCTTCAGTAAAAGGTGAAAATCCCTCTCCTAGAGTTTTTGCTGTGTTTTTGGTTTCTTTTGGTGTTTGCTTGGTTTCAGTGATAAAAACCCTAGCTTTTCTGCTTTATCACCCCCACACATTCCTTATCTACTTCTCCTAACTAGTTCCCAAACCCATTCCCTTCATTCCACTCATTTTCCCTAAAACCCTAAGCCTATGTTGTGCTTTTGTAGAAATCCTAGGCCAGGACTATGTTTTGTCCTTTTCCCCTACTCCCCCTCACTCTTTTCAATAAAGTTCACTTCCCTAGCCTCCCTAATAGCTATCCCCACCCCTAGAATTTTCCCACAAATTTCACTAATCCCTATCCCCTCCATTCCCTTTCCTAAACTAGCTGTCCCATTTTCTCATGTTTACCCAATACTACCCTACCGTTTCCTCCTACCAAACCTAGTGTTTTTATCATGCAAACTGAAACCATGGATAGTGAGAAAAATAAATACAATAAGGGAGATCTTGTATCCATATTTGAGCCATCCAACATCAAAGAGATCAATGTTTCATCATACATCAAGAAATTATTTGAATATGTTGGTTGCCTAGGGTTTTGTGAAAGAATTCAAGAGGTAGGTTTCCATGCCAAGTGGACAAACCTCTTTTCCACAATTCTCAGGAGCGATAAGACCACAATAGCAGGGATTAACTTCATCATATCAGTAGAAGCCATAGCTTCAACCACAGGCATCCCTAACCAAGGAGAGATATGGTTTGAATGGATGGATTTCGACATTGAAAACTACAAGATCTTTCTGAAACCACACTACAAAGATGCTCCTTCACACATTTTTCAATTGAATCAAATGATTGTTGGATAGATATGCTCCATTGATGAAGATGATCATGAAATATTTTACATGTGAAGGGAGATTTTCAAGGATGTACCAGTATCCCATAAGGCTACTGATGCATTTCACTACCATCAAACCACTGAACTTGCCTCATTACTTATTCAGAAGCATAGTCAAGGTGATTGAAAAGGTACAAATAAAAGGGAAAGATCACAAGGAAAACTTGTTTCATCATGGTTTGGTCAAGGTCATTGTTCTTCATCAACTTTCACTAGTTAATATCTCATGGGAGACACTATTGTAATCAGATGCCTTTATGCCTACCACTAGTCAACCTACCAGTCATAGCACTCCATCAGCACCACCAAGGCCACAGGAGGTTTCTCATCTAACAAGTTTTCAGTTAGAAAAATATCTAGGGAAGAGATCACATAGACCTAAAAGAAGGGGAAAATATTGGTTTTTTCTCCTCTGATGACTAAAGAGGTGTCTCCACCTAGACCTCTGACTAGGTTACAAACTAAACAATTGCATAAGGAAGCTACAATTAAGCAAGTTCAAGGAGAAATGGAGCAATCACCAAGGCATGAGACAGAGTCACCCTTGCAGCAAGATGAGGAGGAGATGCCTCATGAACAAGAAATTTTGGACCATGCAGAGAAGTCAGATGCAGATATTATCAAGGAACAACAAGCACAAATCGAAGCACTCAAAGATGATCTTTCCAAGGCAAACTACATGGCGGACTTCTTGAAACAATAAAACATACTTTTGAAGGTGAGATTGATGTAGCATAGTTCTTCACAAGGCCTTCCATCATTCAACAAAGTAAAGGTTAAAGGTAAAGTAGTGATTGGTTCAGAAGAGTAGGTTAAAGACCCCGTTGACACTATTGCAACTGAGCTTGAGAAATACAAGGAATATTTTCTTGAGAAGGTCAATGAGCACTTAGAGAACCTCCTGCATAAGCCCAATAGAGACACCAAGCTTCAGAGATACATGGCAAGGAACTACTACACCAGGAATTGGATTTCCAAAATTAGGGTAAGAAGCATGAAAATGAAACTTAAGAAAACCCTAATCAAGCTAAAGAAGAATCATAACTTGGATTTTCTTGATGAGGCATATATAGTTGTTTAGGCCACCACTTAGATATGTTAAAGATGAAGTTTCAGCCAATTTTGAGAAATTTTGGTCAATTTTTGAATTTTTGGTGAATTCTAGCAATTCAGTTGCACAAAAGCGCAACGTGGCCACACTACTCTTTTTCTCAGGGAATCAAAATCACAAATGGCTTGCATGTATGGATAGCCTTAACCCCTGGATCAAATTCATGTACTTTCTTTACCATGTCAACTCATAATTTTGGAGACAAGGTCAAAAAATAAGTCATTTTTCATGTTTCTGCCTTGTTTTTTGGACCCCACACTGCACTTCTGGAGTAGCCTTGGGAGATTTGATTTTTGGGTGTCATGGAGGTGGAGTTTTGTAGGATTAAAGATTCAGTGGTCTTCTAGACATCCTAGGCTATCTTCACATACCTTCATTTCAACTTGAGGATACATAATAGTGCCTAAAAATAGATTCACAAAAGCACGCTGCACTATTGAGATTTTCGATGCACTTTTGCCAAGAAGTCAAATTTCGATGTTTGATGGGTAAAAATCACTTTCACTTGATGTATATTATCTTCTTAGATGTTTTGATGATGTAATTGAATGCCATAGTGATAGTTAAGGTCATTTTCATATAGATTTTGTGGTCATAAATGCTTGTAAAGTCAATTAAGTTGGTTTTAGTCTAAACATGGAGTTGGTTTTTAATCTCCCTAGTTTTTGGTATGGTTGGAAACATTTATGTAAATAGTTCCTAAGATGTTGGATTCGACCCATGAGAGGGGGAAATGCATTTTTTCATCAATTTGTAGCTAGATCTAAGTCAGATTAGAGGTTGGACATTTGAGAGTTAGAGGTTTGGGGCTAGTGTACATTTTACAGGAATAATACAAGCAATGGCAACTATTATCTTGGGATCCTTGTGGTATGCTTTTGTGACAGTGATTTTCCTCCATTTTATCACCAAATTGAATATATATTTCTCCTTATTACCATATCTATGATGTCTTGTGATCATCTCATAGGTGTTTAACAGAATTCATAAGTCTTATGCTCTGTTCTGATGAGATTTTCATGTTTTGTGTTCTTTCTTCTGATAAATGAATTCATAAGTTTATGCTCATTTTGATCCTTCCCTATTTCAACCTTATACCATAATGACAACTCCAATATGTCACTGGTCATACCTACCTTGCCCCATTGTATCTATGCAACTGATCTTTAGAAAACCCTGTCCTAGTTCCCAGACCCATGACCCTGGTCCAACAAACCCTAAATTCAAACCCTATTGAGTTGTATATATAGCCTAAGAGCTATTTTCCTTCCCAGTAATTTTATTGGTTGTGAGATTCTTGAGAGAGCCCTCTCTTATTTGGTAGGGCTAGCTACCAAATATAAAGATTGGTTTGAGGTTACCTCTATTTGTCTCCTTTCTCAGCCTTGGGACATTGAGGAGTGCTAATATATATCATCATAGGAATTACTTGGACCTACTTTCGTTATCCCTCATCATCAATAAAATTAAAAGGCTTGTTGTAGAAATCAAGTATTGCATGGTGCTTTTCCAACCAATCAATGTCAATCTAACAATCATATGTACCCAATGAAATTAAATTAGAGTTAGTTGTTGTTCTCAACCCATTCATCACAATTTGGCATTCTCTAATCAATTATATAAATTTTCTCTTCATACCTATAACTAATTGTACTAACCAAGGTTTGGAATGTTTCAAATTTTCAGCTATATTCACATTAGTATAACTTTGGTTGGCTCTAGAATCGATTAAAATAATAATGGACTGATTGTTTAGCATACCTTCAACGTCTATCATATGTGCTTGATGTTCCACTTAATGATTATCCAAAAATGCATAAATTCTAGGCATGCTTCTACCCACATCATCTGCATTAGCTATAGCTTTCATGTTGTGCACAATCCTCATCATCTTTGCCTTATGAGGACAACCTTTGTACCTATGGTATCCTTTACAACCCAAACATTTAATAGGTGTAAGTTGAAGCTTATTTCTTAAAGGATAACCCCCTCCTGGCTCATTAGAAGCTGGTGTTGTTTGTTGTTCTACCTAAAAATTATTCTTAAATGGAAAAGGTTTGAAACCCTTCCTTCTTTGCTCCATAAATTTCCTATTTTTACTACCCAAAGTTCTATACAAAGCTGAAGCTTATTTCTTAAAGGATAACCCCCTCTTGGCTCATTAGAAGCTGATGTTGTTTGTTGTTCTACCTAAAAATTATTCTTAAATGGAAAAGGTTTGAAACCCTTCTTTCTTTGCTCCATAAATTTCCTATTTTTACTACCCATAGTTCTATGCAAATAGATCTATATTTGTTCTTCTCGTACAATTATTCTACTTTCCTCATGACTGCCTCCAAGGTTTTAGGTTCCTCATATTTTAGCTTCTCAACATAAAAGGACAATAGTCCACTGATGTATCTTTGTGTTTTAACCTTTTCATCTTTCATAAAGTGTACATACCTCAATAAATCAACAATTTTTTGACCATATTCTTCCATGGTCATGCGTCCCAATTGAAGATCGAAGAATTCCTGCACTTTTTGCTCATAATATTGTTTTGACAAATACCTCCTTTGGAGATATTCTTTAAATTTTCTTCAAGTGATTTGCCTTTCATCCAAATGCTTAACTTCCTTGAGTTGCTCCCACCAGTGATTAGCCTTTCCCTTTAGATGATATATGGAAACTCTGGCCTCCAAGTTTGAAGAATAATTATATATTTTAAGGTATCTTCTCATCTCCAATAACTAGACTTCAACCTAATCCACATTTTTGTTCTCTCCATTAAAGGTGGGAGGTCTGATTTTCCTTAGCTATCCTTGCAAATTTTTTCTGTTCGATTTTCTGCTTGACTTCCTAACTAGTGACACATTAGGGTTGTTCCTAGACTCACATGTAGAATAAACCCTTTTATTGGTCCTCCTTGCTGAGTATTGGTGCTAATGAGCAACACTCCTGGAATGCCTCAAACTTCTAGTGCCTCTCTCCCTCGCTTTGACACTATGATCATATGCTAGTCTAGACTCAATTTGGTGGCCCAATTCTCTCTAATTTTTTTTCAAACTTTACAGAATTTGATCATTAATTTGTTGTTTCTCCTTTGTCAACTTTTCATTGTTAGCTTTGTAGTTGAGCACTTCCATTTTGAGACTCTTGACATTTTCTTCTCAATCTCCACCCTCCAGTTGGACCATTCCATGACGATTAGATTCAATTTCAACATTACTCATGGTTATGTTTGCAGCCCTCAACACTCTCTTCAATGTAAGGCCCTTGAGCATCTTCTAGACTTATATCTTCCATTATGCAATTTTTTGTGAAAATTTTCTTGTAGGTTTTCCTGCAAATTTGGCCCAAATTATTCACTGAATTTAGAATTATGGATTTACAAGGATTTTCTCCTCGTTAATAGATTTCTATTGACTCTCTACCTGCATTATTCCGATACCAAAGCTGAAAGATTTGACCTTTAAAATATTGTAGCCTATTAGGCCATTTATACTTGCAAAAACTCTTGTAGCTTTTCTTCGAAATTATCCATGAATTCAGACTTAAATTTGAGTGTATAGGTGGATAGTTATAATCTTCCAGAAATTATCTTTCTAATCCCTGGTCATATGCGCAAATTTGATTCATGGGCTATAAATTATGGCCTTCAAAATTTTAGCTGATTTCCCCCTATTCTTCCATGCTTGAAATTTTGATTGTTTTCCTACTCTCAACAAGCCTGTACTATTCTTATTTCGATTGGTAACTAACTATACTTATTGCATACCTCCTTCTGTTCTCGTATCTCTATGGTTATCTACTCTCATGAGGCTTCCTTTGGTACCTTTGTTGAAGAAAACTGACTTTTATGATCTTTTCTTACACATGTCCAATATACTATCTTCTTTTCTGATTATAAACGTCAAAATGTCCATATTTATATATCTACCCTTATAACTATATATAATTATATATAATATAATTATATATTATATAAAAATTATATTTATGTTAAATATTTACCAAATTGTGCCTCCCATGTTTTTATATACCATTAAGCAAAATTAAATAATAAAAAAATATTGTGGAACCCAACTCCGGGTTCCTACCCTAATCCAGTGATGAAATATACATTATAGCATGATATATTTATTTAAAATAAAGTGGGGGGAGGGGTGGCCAGTCCACCACACAACAAAGAGATACACAAAATTTTCTTTTAGAATATTACGCATACTCAGCCATACCCCACACACACAATGAATATAAATGCATGGGGCCCACCTTTTCTACCTCCTCCGCACCTCATGGACCCTGAGAATCACACGACCCAAAGATCTGACGATTGAGATCACGCCCATCCAATGGTTTCGGTCATCTTTGGGTCTCAATGTTCTAGCACGTTAACGGGCTCCTTGCGACCTGACCCAGGTTCCACTTCCAACCCTTCGTCAAGATTCTAACCTCAGCGCTCACGTAACAACTCTATGGACTACAGTCACCTCCACGTCAATGCAATCATACCGAGCTCCACACGCATCCCTTCAACAACGGTTGATCATGGATTTGTAAGGGTAGGTTAAGCCCACACTCGATGGGGTTTATACTCATTCCAACGCATATAAGACATTCAAATTTTATATATATGACGCAACATAATGCCTCCACTCCATATATATAGATCAAAGCTTTAATATAAATTACAGCATGAAACAACTAAATTAAACCAATAAATAAATATATATATAATTTCATTATAAAATTAACATTTAAAACAAAAATGTAAACCCTCTTTTAATAGTAGTAATTCCTTGTATATGAATTTGGCTTTTCGAGACAAAAATTAATCAAATTCTTCCAATTTTATCTGGTAAATAAACCATATAAGTCATCTCTCGACTTTCTTGGCACCTGTACCACTCTCCTTTGGTGAATTTTATCAATTCTAATCACCAAAACATTAATCAAATACTTGACATGAAACTTAGACTTTTTAATTTTTTCTCATCTTTGGCTCAATCAACCCCAAAACCATCAAGTTTCTAACCTTCCTTTTGTTGTAAACACGTCAGATGCCCATATATGGTATCAGATTTCAAAATGAGAGAAACTTCTATTTTTCTCACCATCGTGACATTCATTAAACAAAAGTTGGACAACCTGTAACCTACAAAAAATTTCTCCATCTTGTTCCAAAACTGGCTCAATTTAGACCCAACGTTGAAATTGGGCTCTGATACCAATCTGTAATGTCTCGGACTCCCAGCCGAGAAACACCATTCAACCAACATAGCTTAATCATAAATTAAAAGTTAATTTTGAAAGCACATGACTCAAATTTATCATAATTTTTCCTCATGCCTGGAAATTATAATTAAAATGAATGCAATACTACATGCCATGATTGCATTGATTTTCACAAATAAATTATAAGACATAAATTCGCTATGGAAATAAATGCACAGTTAATGTAATTAAATAGAACCCATAAAACTAGGGTTTAACATAAGAAAAACAATAATTAAACATGGTACATAAATATACAATTGTACATGAATTTAGGAACTTATCTAGTAATGAAATTCTAGTAGTTGTGGGCTCTCCATGTTCCTCCCATTCATAGAACTAGAGGTTCATAAGCTCAACTACTAGTCACACCCAAGCTGGGACATCAACACCATAGGAAACAATGATAAAACCAAAATGAAACCATGGCCGAAGCACCAACCCCAACAACCTCAATCTCTATCCACAAGCTAATGTCTCGCTAACTGCCACCCAAGTGGCACAACCCGAGTCTCTAAGTCGTGCCCACCTTATAGGGAAACTTACAGTCATCTAGGACAATATTAGCCCATAGCTCTACGAGCTATGCTACTAGTCGATCATCCAAGTACCAATAGCCAAACCGAAATAACTCCACAATCGATGCCATAGCCTCACTACGATTCAATGTATATCTCTGAACCGAGTTCCCCAACCCACACTCCATGGCCACCTAACCATAAATAAGGCCAACAAACCGTTAGAGCACTAGGCTCCTTGGAGCCAGGTTAGGGGCTCACATGATAAACATGATGCATCCCAATGGTACGGTTAACTAAATAACCACACCTCAGCCAATCTCAAAGTCCACCCCAGGACTCACTGACTAATTAGTAACCAACTAAATGGCTAATTGATTGAATAACAATCCCATCAAAACAAAATACACATCTTTATGTATGCATGGCACTCTCTAGAACCCATGTGGCACTCTCTAGAACCCATGTGGGCCCCAAGACGCAATTTTCACTAAAAACACCCAATTGTTGCCTTGTCCCTGGAGTTACGTACCTTATAATATTCCATGGAGTGGGCTACATAGCCAATCTTATTCTATTAATATCATAATATGTACAAATTCACAATGTTTGACATGATAGCCCCAAAAACATGACAAATAATAACTACATGGGAATGTGTTGTTGCTACGACAAACACCCTACAAAAATTTTCCTATACTTTAATTTTGGAGCCTATTGTGGATCTTGTGATAGGTCATTTCATATTCACTTCTTGGTCAATTGATATTTTGTTAAGTCTTTGAGCTCTCTTCTTGGATAGTAAATGTTGAAGTCATCTACTCACACATGCTTAGTTCATAATGAATTCATGAGCTCATTCCTTAATGCAAGCTTGAATAGGCCTAGCACATTCCATCAAGACACTGCTTGTTCCATATTCAACCCATTTGAACAATCAGTGCACATGGTCATTGATAGCCTCTCACTTTTGGCTGCATTTGTACTTCCTTTTCGGTGAGTTTTTCAATCTATTGCTTTTGTGCACCTTGGCTTTTGTGAGTGTTGTTTTCATGTTTTTGACTATCTTTTGCTTTATTTCATTTAATTAATGTCTTTTTCATGTTATCTTGTCTTTGGCATGTGTCTCTCTCACCGTTATTCGCATATCACAAGGGTCGTTCACACTTTTCTTTTCATATAGCACGTGTCATCTTTTAGCATGTTAGTGTCACACATTGTATAAAAGTTATTTCTAGTGTGTTTCAAGAGGAAATATTTGTGATAATGATTTTTTCTAATCATGTAAACATGTATTGTACCCATTTCCAAAGTTTCAAGCATTGTCACACACGTTTCGTCACTATTGTCGCAAAGTGTATCTTTAGTGTCACACTTGGAGTAAATTGTCGCAATATTGTTGCATTGAGGAAAGTATATTGTTCATATGTTCTGGGTGTCTATGTTTTATCATCAAGTAATCTAAGTGTGTGATCATGCTCAAGTCATGTTCTTGTTCAATTTCATCTCACTGATCCCACACTTAGTTAAAACTAGAAAAACTCCTCGACTAGGCCACTCAACCTCATTCAACCCTCTTGAACTGCGTAGTCTCAGTCCTCAAGCAACAACCTTGTCTCTTGGCACTGCACAATGCTCGGTATATTCCTTCCAAAATTGTGCATTGCGCAATCTTAGTGCTCAATCCCAACCCCTAAGCTTTAGAACTGTGTAAATTTCCTCTGCAACGAGTCATTCTCAGTCCTCAAGCCTCAACCTTGAGCTCTTGAACTACACATTTGCACAATCACTTTTCCTCCTTTCCTTAAAAAATTGCACAGTGAGAAAACTTAGTGCTCAAGCCCTCATATTGCCTCCTTAAGTCCCTCAACTATGTAGTTGACATGCCCATCCCATCTTGAACTACGCATTGCACAATATCAAGGCTCAGTCGTAACCCTTGATTGTCGGAGCTATGCAAGTGCACAATCGTAGAGCCTCTCTCTTAGTTTGTCACCTAGTTCTAACTCAATCAATGGATCATAATGAAGCATCTTAAACTAAGGGTTTATTAGATTGATGTCATCTTGTCATGAGTGGATTATAGTCGTAAGTACTTTATCATGCTATGACAGGATGATGATGAAGGAGATGGAGAAGGATACCATGCTAGAATACATATTTGTAGCTATAAAGACAAGTTGATCAATTAAGAGGAGACAAAGGGACATCAGATTGCAATAGCAGTGGAAGGTCAAGATCCCACTTAATACTCGTTATCCTAAATCCATACTGAGGTGGAAGAAAAGTTCATGTTTTATCCTTCAAGAAGACACAAAGGAAGCAACAACAAAGAGTGACTTGACACTGCCATGTCATCATGCATTCCATGTCACCAGTGTCATGTCATGAGTTAGCATGTGCCATATCATTTTGTGTATTATATAAATTTATATTGGAGAAATGGATTGTAAAGTGGAATTCCAAGAGACATGTACAAAATGTAAAGAGTCATGTAAGAGTTGAAACATAATAGAGAAGTAAAAAAATCATGAGGGTAGTCCAAGAGTCACAATGGAGGTATTTCCTCACCCCATTTATTATATATACACCCCCATAGCTTATGCAAAAGGAATTTTCACCTTGGCTAACCATACGAGGCATTGGAGAGGAAGATAGTTTTCTTGGAGGAGCAAGTGACTACTCTAATGCTCCAGCTAGTCCAATTCACTTTTTGGATGTACCTTGGAACTTTTACTTAATTCAAAATCTCTTTGAGCCAACACGATTTCATGCATATGTCATGAATATTTTAAAACTATTCTTTGAATGTTTGCGATGTATGTTGTTTCATGTATACTAAGGAAATTGAACTATTTTGATGGATTTGGTACTTATCTTGTTGAAGGTGTGCTTTATTTTCTTTAACAATCATTATTTCCTTGTGAACTATTTTGTTGGATGATCAATGATTCATTCATAGGTATATGCTCATGTGCCTTTTCTAGATTAGTACTATTACTTTTCTTTTAACGGACCACTTTTCTCTTCCCTTTCGATAGAAGGACCTTGATACTTTCTATAGCTGAACATTTCACGAGGCATACTTACTTGTTGATCCAAAAATACTTGTGTATTACTCTCTTGTAAAAAACTTTGTAGCCAAGGAAAATCTACAAGGTATATGGCAGTCGAGTCGATACACCGGATGGGGCTCCTACTCTAAATGGCGTGGGATCTAATTGGGACTTCACATCGAGGAAACCCATTTGGTTGACATAATTCCAATGCCATCAACAAATGATGCTAGAATGAGGGTCAAATGATAACTATGCCCATTAAATCTACTTTGAACCTCTTATATGAAATGGATCATCCTCAAATCATACTCCCGAGGTGTTTTTCTAACCTATCCCTTGGTAAAATTTCAATCCTCGATGAGCCTCTCATGACTTGTCTCAATTCAAGTTTGATGGTGAGGGTGATACATCCATTGTCGAGCATGCATCTCTTTTCCTTAAGTTCCGCGAATACTATGAAATTGATTGTGAAGATGTTGCTTGTATTCTTCTACCTCACCCTTGAAGGTTGAGTTAGCCGATGGTGACACATTATACCACCTAATTTCATTAATTATCATGAACACCTCATCAATAAGATTCATTTAGCATTTGATAGGTAAGATTATCGAGATGTTTATAAAAGGATTAATTAACTAAGAATGAATCCCAATGAATCAATTGAGAATTTCTCTGATTGATTCCTTCACCTCTGTTATGAGCTTCCTGAAGAAGACATGGATAAGGATTTCTTTCAGTAAAATTGTGAGCATTTGGTTCATATCTCTTTTCACGATGAACCCAAACCACCTAATGTTTACCTTCCCCAACTCTTGTAACTCATGAGACACCCCTAATTTCATGAGGAACTTACTATTCCTTTTTTTCCTTGTCCTCCTCCTTTTTCAGTTCTGAAGTAGGTGCCCCCTTGCAATGACAATAAAGTTAAGAAATATGCAAATAAAATTCCTAATCCATCTTCTCACACTCCTTCTGCATTTCATGATTCAGGTCCCATGGAGGAAATCCAGGAATGGCTCATGAGGTCTATGGTGAAGACTAATTTTTGCATTCCTCATGATAGCATTAACACTCATAATTCTAGCCTTGAATCTGATGTGGATTCCTGTCATCCTCTATCATCCATCTCTCATGATCTCTTGCCCCATTATTGCTTGATCAACATATTCCAAAACGAAAAAGTGACTAGGTTCAAGGTAGTCACATTTCATAGGTAGAGGAGCGGGAAGGTGAACATTCTTTCAATATTTCTTCTCTTTTTCAAAATCCTCTACGTGAAGATGGTGTTTCCTCATTCTTGGTTGGTAATGAATCTAGTAATCTTAGTCATCAATAAGATATAATAAATTCTCCTAATCAATATGAAGTCTTGGGAAACAATCATCTGATCTTTCAGTTTCTCAACAAGATTTTTTTTTTATTTTTATTTTTTGTCAAAGAAGATTTTCTTAGGAACACTTCTTTTGCTTCACCTCCCTGTCCTTTGTGCTATAATTTTGTAATGCATCAACTTGCAATGGAAATTCTTCATGTTGTTCAAGTTTTTTTATCCGAGTTGAATCTTGAAATGATACACGATAGTGATATTATCCATGATTAATAAGAAACCAATGAAATTATAGAGCATCCATTCCATTCCTTGTCATATCTTTCTTTGTATAGGGGCAACTCTTTGAATAAGCCTGATCATGAGATTTTCCGGATGGATACATTCTTATACTTGTGATCAAAATAATATTATGACTTGAGTAATATGTTTGTTGAAGTTAAAGAATCTAATCAAAGTAGTGATTTAGATAGATGCCATCCAGATAGTGGTGATCCTGTTGACTTAACTGGTAGTAGTTGTCCACATGCAATTTGCAGTCTAACTCAATATAAAAAATGTTGTTATCTTTCTTTTCAAAGTTTCGTAACTTTTGAGGAAGTAGAGGCACTTTAACTCGTATTAATGGTTATGTCAGGTTCTCTTTATCTTGGACAAATTCCTAAACCATGTCAGATCTATATTTCCTAGTAGAATTATTTCATTTGTATTGTTTTGCTAGATGCAAACTCGTTCTTGAAGGATTTCAGGATTTCGCGTTACAATTTTCCTATTTCTTGATATCAGGTTTCTAATCATACTAGTATAGTGAATCCATCCTCATACAACACTCTTATATCAAACTCAGGTTTGGAATATGTATCTCTCTGTTGTAGTGACTACAACACCCTCCAACGTTTTGGCCTACACTCAAATTTTGGAGCCTACTGTGGATCCTATGATCGGTCGTTCCTTAGTCACTTATTGGTAAGATAATTATTTCAAGCTACCGTCTTCAATCTCAAGAGTTGTTCACGCTTTTATCTTTACATAGCAAGTGTCATCTTTGGGCATGGGAGTTATTGCTTATCATGCAAAGGAAAGTTTTGGTTTGATTCAAGGGGAAATCTTGTTGGTAACAAGTTGTTCTCATCATATAGACATGTTTTTATCTCATTTCCAAAGTTTCATGGACTATTACCCAACTGTCGTCATTATCCTCACAAAGTCTATTGTCGGAGCCGCACTTGTCGTAATCTGCCACAAAGGTTGTTACATTAAGAAAAGTATGTTTTCATATGTTCTGGATGATCTATATTGTATCACTAAGTGTCCAAGTGTGTGTTTACAATCCATTTCTATCACTATTCACATAGGTTGCACTGATCCCACATTTGGCCAAATTCTAGAGGATTTCTAGCAACCTAACCTCATCTAGCCTTCCTAAACTGCGCACTTCACATCTGCAACCCTCAAGATTTTTCCTTGCCCATTGGAACACAGAATGAGAAGAAAGCCCAGCGTCCCAAGGCATCCAAAAATGTGCAAAGGCTACCTTTAGTGACCCTCCCTCAGTCATAGCACACTACCCTCAAGAACTGCATATATTTTTCCTCCAGGCCTCTCTGCTACCCAATCCCCTTTGCCTTTGAAAACTACGCAAATATTTTCTCCAAGACCTCATCCTACAACAACCACTCCCTGTTTGAACTGTGCAATTTTGTCCCTCATAAGGCATTCCAAAAATATTTCCCTCAGTGGGCACTATGCAGTCTTATCCCTCAATCCATCCCAGTCACTCATCCTTCTCCTCCTTGACCTTATACATGTTCCGACTCAGTTAGTGGATTATCATGCAACATCTTAGACTAGGGGTTTATCATACTGATGTCATCCTATCATGAGCAGATTACAAGTACATGGATTCTACTAGGCTATGGATAGATGATTAAGAAGGAGATGAGGAAGGAGGACATGCTAGATGATACTTAAGGAGCTGAGGAGAAAAGATAACTATCAGATAAGAAGACTAAAGAACCCAGGGTATGATAGAATATCGAGACCACATGGTGAATCCATCTGATTCACAACCCTTTGGAGGGTATCTATGAAAAACAAATCACATCTTTCATGAAGTTAAAATACACCTCTTAGCATAGGATGAATGATAACTTATCATTTTCATATCATTATGTCATCAATGATATGTATGGTCACAAACACTAAAATTCATTCCATGTGTTTTCTCTAAGTGTTTTTTTCTCTGTCACTTGTTTGCGAGCCTTCTCTGATGGTTTTGAAGGTTGACCTCTATGTATATGATTTTTCCTAACCATGTAAATGACTATCACACTTATACACAAATTTTCATGCATTATTACACAAGTGTCGTCACGGTTTCCCTAAAGTCTATCTCAAGTGTCGCACTTGTCACTTCTTGACTTGAGACAGTCACACATAGGGTAATACTTTTTTTTTTGTCTCAGTGGTCTATGTTGTCATGTCATCGAAGTATGTTAAGTGTGTGATCACATTTCAAGTTCAACATGGGTCAATCTCCCTCCCACACTTAGCCATTGTCAAAAAATCTTCCCGACTGGGCAACTCAGCTTCACCACTCCTTGTCTGGTCTGTGCATTGTGTAGTCTCAGCCATCATTGATGTTACCTTGCTTCTTGGAGCTACACAATGCGCACTCGCTATCCTCCAGGGTTATTTCTCTGCTCAATTCTTGAGTCAAGCAACCTTCCTTGACCCCCATAATTGTGTAGTTGTGCCTCCCAGTTTTCCTTGAACTATGCACTTCGCACTTTTCATTCTGAAGCTTTTTCCTTTCCTATTGGAACCCTGCAATGTGCAGAGCTTCAAACCTCCCTTAGCCTCTAGAACTGCACAAATGTTTCCTTTAGTGATCCCCCCTCAACCAGAGCTCACTATCCTCAAGAACTTCACAAATTTTCCCTCTAGCCCTCTCTGTTGATTAATCCTCCTTGCTTTTGGAAACTACACAAATATGTCTCCCAGGGTCTCATCCTGCATCAACCATTGTCTTTCCAAACTACACAATCCTAACTCCTAGTGGCCACTACAGAATTTTTCTTCCCAGTGGGACTATGCTCAAAAGTTCCTCAGTCAAGCCTAAGTTAAACATTGTTCAGTCTCAGTGATTAAGTCATCTCCCTGTCACTTGGAACTACACAATGTGCAGTTACGGGGCCCTCTCTCCTAGCCTATCACTTGTCCCGGGCTTAGGTCATGGTTAGTAATGCATCATATTAGACTGGGTAGTTTTCGGATTGATGTCATCCTATCATGAGTGAATTATAAGAACAAGTACACTATCAAGTCATGGCGAGATGATGAAGAAGGAGAAGAAGGAGGGAAGCATGCCTATAGACTCACTTGTAGCTGAATGAAAGATTGACCTTGTTAAGACCAAGCAAAGGAACACAAATTTGCAACCACCTCCCAAGACCGAAAATCATTGAATTCTTCGCATCATCAAGCTATGCGGAGGAGAAGAGAAATCATACCTAAGAACACATCTATCACTCAACAACATTAGTGACTTGACATTGTCACACCATCAAGTCAGTCCATGTCACCAACATTGTGTCAAGTCATGTCACAAGTTTTCATATGACACATCACTATCGTGGGCCATGTATATTGTAAATAAAATGTATTGTAAAGTGAAATTCCAATGGACACAAAAGAATATGAAGAGTCATGTAAGTTGAAAAGTCATAGGAAGTTGAACAGTCATGAATATTGTCAAAGAGTCACAAGAGGAAGCATCACCCTTGGTTATATACCATGTTGGGCATGGAATCCCCCCAAGGCATGTTTTGGGGCTTAAAGCCCAAGTTTTGACCGAATCTTTTTGTAAAAGCTCCGTGAATGGCCGGCGGGGCGCGAAAGTATAATAGAGTCACAGGGTTGTCCACCCTAGTTTTTGTAATGTAATGTCGGCTGGATAGACCTACCCATGGTCCACGAACCATGGGATTATATAAATAGAGTGAGGCTCTAAGTGTAAAAGATAACTAATAGAGGAAGAGAAGAGAAGCATGAGAAGTCTAAGTGATTGAGTCGAAGTGTAAAGTGTGTCAGTGGGTTCTAGAGTAGGGGAAGGCTCTGCACCTGAGTGCGCAAAGGCCTGGTAGTTTGCAACTGAGTGTGAAGATCCATGCAGCTAAGTACACAGGGTAGGTCGAGTCTGTAACCGTTGGGAGAATCAATAAAGAGAAGTTTCGTTATAATTTTGTGTATATTTTCTTGGTTTAATCCATGATTGGATATAATTTGCAAGTATACTGTTTATTTATTACGTGATCGTGTATGGTTGTTTTGTATTTCTAATTATAACTTAAGACATTCATGTAGGCGAAGGTAGTTAACTAACACTGGAAGATAAGTAAGATCTTGGGTAATAACATAGAGCGCGGTGCAACCCCTGGTTAGGGTTGCGCGAAGGCAGTGTATCAGGCCACGAGGAACGAGAAGTGCGTGAAGTGACCTGTGCGTAGGAACAAACAAAGGACCAGTCGTACCTCTCAGACATCTCAAGGGTGCGAAAACTTGGTTTTAGCACCCTCCCATACTACCTCGGGTGAGACCTCAGTTCGCACTCCGCGGACTTTTGCCGAAAGGGCCAGTAGTACAGGGATTTGTTTAGCTAATTAACTTTGAACCTGGGTCAGGCCCCAACAAGCCAATAAATGGTTCCGTTGCTGGGACCGAGATCTGCATAGAGATGTTTGCTTTCATATCACTCGAATCTGACAAAGAAATGAATTGAAGATTGGTTGGATAGAAATATTCACGAGTTCGCGGCACAGGAAAATAGGAATCCATGACTATCAGAGGAAGAGTGGTTAGATTGCTACTTGTATATGGAGATCCATGAAATTTTCTTTGCATCCTTCCCCATTAAGTTAATGGCAGAAGTGTCCTCAGACACGTAATTTTATTAATAAAAAAAAATAATTACATATTTGATTTTGCAAGAGTTTACACCCGAACAACCAAACACTCTTGCAATGAGCTATTTATAAGCTCAATGTCCTAACTACCTCTAATTATGGATCACTTATTAAATAACAAGTGTCCATTTACAATAAATGTTATTCAAAACAACTAGCTAACATATATCCTAAAATAGAGCCTAAGATACGACACTTTTGGAGAGTCATATCTTGTTACAACAATATACTAATTCTAAATGTCTTCATTAAATAATTAAACATTCCAGAATAATAATTATTTATTTAATATCTTAAATTAATAATTATTTTATTCCAAATTTATAACCTATGATAATATTTTATTTTTGGATCATCTAACATTCCCCCCTATGATCCAAAGATATATTACAATAGATACCAAGTTCATCCTTGAACTTAGTAAATTTTATTCTGCCAAGCGGTTTCATGAAAATGTGTGAGATTTGATCTTCAGAAGGACAATAAACTGGCTTGAGGACATTTTTGGCAATGAGAAATCTGCTATGATGATACTTGGTGTCCACATTCTTTTTCTTTGAATGAAAAGCTGGGTTCTTGGCAAGTTTGATGGTTGACTGGCTGCCAATGAATAATGATGTAGCTTCTGCCTGAGAAATGCCCAAGTCCTGCAAAATTCTACGCAACCAAACAATTTCACATGTTGCTTCCCATGCTGAAATGTACTCTACTTCTACTGAAGAAGTGGCCACTGTAGCTTGTTTCTTACAACTCCAAGATACTGTTCTGACCCCATGTTAATTAAACAACCTGATGTTGAAGCTCAATCATCAATACTTCTAGCAAAGTCGGCATCAGAATATCCACCAAGTACAAAAATTTTAGTCTTTGTGTAAAGAAGACCAAAATCTTTCGTTACTTGGATATATCGAAGAACTCTTTTGGTTGCATCCTAGTGGCTGTCTCATGTTTCCTACATAAAACGTGAAAGAATATTGACTGCATAAGATAGAACAGGATGAGTATTTGTCAAATAAATCAAGCTGCCAATCAACTGTCTGTAAGTTGTACTATCCACCTTCCCCCACTTCAAATTTTGAAAGTTTCAAGTTTTGCTCCATAGGGGTGAGAACGGGCTTGCAATCCTGCATACTAAATTGTTGAAGAACCTCTGTTGCATACTTACTATGAGAAATGAAAATATGATGTGGATGTTGGAAGAATTCAACTCCAAGATAGTAGTGAAGTAATCCCAAATCTGTCATCTTAAAACCTGCATGTAACTCCTTTTTCACCTATGCAATATGATCATCATGGTTTCCAGTAATGATCAAATCATCTACATACATAAAAAGAATTACAAGATATTTTCCCTGTTGTCGCACATACAAAGTATCATCAGATTCACTTCGTTGAAAACCTACTTTCTTAAGGTATTCATCCATATTTGCATACCAAGCTCAGGGAGCTTGTTTTAATCCATATAAAGCCTTGATCAATTTGTATACTTTGTGTTCTTGTCCTTCAATTTCAAAACCTGGTGGTTGGGTCATATACACTTCCTCCTGTAAATCCTCGTTGAGAAAAGCACTTTTCACATCCATTTGATGAACTTTCCACCCTTTTCTTAGCGGCCAATGCAAGTGTTAATTGGATGGTGTTCCATTTAGCTATAGGAGCAAAAGTTTCCTCATAATCAATGCCTTCCTGCTGCGCAAAACCTTTTGTGACAATTCGTTCTTTATACTTTTCAAGTTCTCCCTTTTGATTATACTTAATTCTGTAAACCCATTTGCATCCTATGGGTTTAACATTTGATGGACAATCAACAAGTTTCCAAGTGTTGTTATCTATTACTGCTTGATATTCTTCAACCATAGCCTGTTGCATTTCTTTATGTTTTACTGCTTCTTTGTATGTGGAAGGTTCAGTAAAATCATTTTCTATCAAGGCAAAATTGCCTTCACTTTTATGTGCCCTTCTAGTGCCTGTTTTATTCTGCTTATTAGACTTTACATCTTTCAAAAGTTGAACTGCCCATTTCGGTAGTTTGTGCTCACTTGTTTGCGCTTCTGAAAAATCTCCATCATTGTAAAGAGGATTAATATAAACTGATGTTCTTAGTTCAGGTGAAGAGTATGGAGAATCACTGTCAAAAGAACTGCTGCTACTTGGAGATGCGGATGAACTGCTAGAAGACCCAGATGATGTTGTTGATGTAGATGGACTAGATGACTCATCTTTAGAGGAAGGAAAATCAAGTTCATACCAAGTTGGTGAAGTTGATTGATTTTGCATTTTTCCATTTCTTTTACTTCCCTTAGTTACTAACTTGTATAGAATATTTTTGATTTCTTTAGCACTCTTACTCTCAGTTTCATCAAAAATGATATCCCTGCTCACAATGAATTTTCCATTGGTCAAAAGACGATACCCTTTCTTCTCATCAAAATAGCCAATAATTGTGCATTTTAAACTTCTTGAGTCAAGCTTAGTTCGTCTTTCTTTCCGAACTAAGGCATAACATACTGATCCAAAAAGTCTAAGATGTTTAACTCAAGGTTTGAAACCAAACCAAGCTTCATAAGGTGTGATTCCATCTAAAAAGCAATTGGAGATCTATTTCTTAAGTAGACAGTTGTATGTATTGCTTCTGCCCAATATGTTAGACTTAACCTCTTGAAAGTTAACATGGATCTCGCCATTCCTAACAAGGTGTGATTCATTCTTTTGACTACTCCATTTTGCTGTGGAGTGTAAACATTAGTAAGATGTCATCTTATGGAATTTTCACTGGAATAAGTTTTGAATTCATTTGAAGTGAATTCTCCCCCATTATTTGTCCTGAGAGTACCTATATTTTCTTTGACTTCATTTTCAACAAGTTGGCGAAAATTTTAAATTTCTCAAATGCTTCTGACCTGTTCTTCAAGAAGTAAACCCAAGTCATTCTACTAAAATCGTCAATGAATAGTAAGAAATATTTGCAACCACCAAATGAAGTTTGTAGTGGTCCACAAACATCCATGTGAACTAGTTGTAGCCGCCTGTGTGCATGCCATGAACTTGTTGGAAAAATTTCTTGACTTTGTTTGCCATAAATGCAAGCTTCACATTTTGCATTTTCCATTTTGAAAGTGGGAAGTCCTTTAACCATTCCTTGTTTCTGCAACTAAGAAAGACTCTCAAAATTTAAATGTCCATATCTTAGATGCCATAGTCTTGCAGGTGAAATACCTGTAGTCACTGCCCCTGCAAAATCAGAATGCCTTGGAATAACTGTCCCTTTCATCCATAACAGTTTTCCATCTTCATAACCTGTCATGAAAAATTTCAAGCTCTGTTTGACTGAATTTATCTTGACTAAACCATCTTCCATAATCCCCTGATGTCCTGCTTGTCGAATTGTGACTAAAGAGAGAAAATTTTTCTTAAAAGTTGGTACATACCATACATTGGAAATCATTTTTTCTCCAATGCCAGGGAGAAAAACTTTAACTGTTCCTTTTCCATAAGGAGTATGTTTTGTATCATCAGCAAGAAAAATGGAATTAAGTTGGCAATCTTGAAAATTCCAAAAAAAATCACGTCGACAAGTCATGTGCTGAGTTGCCCCAGAATCCAAGATCTAGGCATCTCCATCATCACTTCTAAGATGGGATGAAAGTTGTGATGCTAGTGAGGAAGTAAAACATATTCTAAGTTATTATCATCTTGATCATTTTCAAATTGCGCTGAATGCTGCTGAAACTTGGGAATTTTATTAAGAGAAGTTTGACAATCTTCAGCATGATGTCCAACTTTGTTACATCTTCGACACACAATTTGACTTAAGTCTCTTCCTCTTCCTGAAGATTGTCCTCTGCCTCTTCTTCTATGTTGAGATTGTCCTCTACCTTGATTATTATTTCCTTGTCCTTGAAAATTGCTTCTTCCTTGGTTGTTTCCTCTACCTTGAAAATTACTCCTTCTTGAAATGTTTCCCTATTAAAGTTATTTCCTCTGCTTTGGATTCGACCTAGACTTTGTACATTATGTGTTGCTTGATTCTGATTCCCTCTACCTTTGCCTTGAGAATTGTCTACTGATGATTTACTAGTGTTGGCCTCTGTGAAAAAAACATTTCACCAACTTTCTTCTTCTTCCCAAAGGTTTTATCATGTTGGGTCAGCATTTCATAGAGCTCATCAAACTTTAGTTTCTCTAATTTCCCAATTAATTGTAAAATCTCCAAAAAATGCGTGTAGGAGGAAGGAAGTCTAGCAATTACAATTGTTACCATAAAACTATCATCTATTGCTGGAAAACCAACATTAATGATTTCCTGCCTAATATTCTTAAGTCTTGAGATATATTCAACAACATCACCTCCTTCAGTCAATTTTTGTTGCAACAATTTTAATTGTAAATCAACTTTCTTTGATTCAGGCTGAGTATCAAAGAGGTCTTTAAAAGTTTTCAAAGCAGACCACGCATCTGTATCATTTTCTATATGGACATACATTTCATCATTGACAGAAGATTTAATAAGAGCTAAGGCTTTAGCATTCTTAACTTCCCATTTTTCTAGTGCAGCTGCCTCTGTGGGTTTAAGAGTGCTTTTGATGAGACGGTGCCATGTTTTATAAGACTTTGTGCCTTCAAGTTTGTCGGAATTAGAAAACAAATTAATCAACTTAGACATTATAGTGTTGAAGCTTCACACCAAGAATCAGAACAAAAATGTCAAGATGGGAAACACAACATATAACACACCACGCAAAAAACACGATCTATCGGGGCTTGGCCTTGACCCTCGCATAGTCGTTGAAGCATGAGAAAAATGACTAAGCTTTGCACTTGGCTCTAGTCAATTTCTCAATTACAAGGTAACTTTCAAAATTTGACTTTTACAACGATGCTCTTGCAAAATTTGTTAACAAAAAAATTCACCCGCCCTCAAAGTAAAAAATTACTTTGAGTTACAATATTACTCTTATCTCTCAAATAAAAAAAAATATAGATAGAATCACCTTATTACTCTAGAAAAACTTTATCTGTCCTTCAACAAAAACTTATCTCGCCACTACAAAAAAGGTCATTGTAACCCCATGGGTGAAACAATAGAACACTGCGTTCCAAAGGTGATTTAAAATTTATTTTATGACTGATTTAGAGAGCCATTTCAATTGCAACCATTCCATGTCTTTTGATTAATATAAGAAAAATGAACCAAATCAACCCCTTAAGTGCTGACAAAACCCTTTATTGCTGAGCTGGTGAATTTTTCTCTGTGTTGACGGTGATAAGAAATCTGGTTGCGCTGATGGAATTTTTTTGCGTAGATAGTGATAAGAAATCTGGCTTCATGCTGAGTGCTTCACATATTGCGATGATTCTACAGATAACAAATACGCAGAGCTATATGACATATTAAAATAACAACATGTTAATTGTTAAGATCTCACCCCCTAATAAATTTGATTCAAACTTCAGCAAGTTTCAACACTTGTTGCATACACACATTTATTTCATGCACAACACGGGTTGTTGTGCTCCATACAATGCGCAAACCTTCATCTAGATCAACCTCCTGAACGAACCATCCAAACTTAACAAGACTGGCACTCTTACATAGAAATTGTGCTTCAATATCGACTTGCCAACACAAAATACCATACGAACTCACTAGCTCAACTACAAATAGACCTCCATACATAACCAACTTAAATATAATGAATTAAATCAGTTTGAAAGTAATACCATATGGAGGAAACCATTCATAATCAATTTGAAAGTAAATCAAATGCATATGGAGGATACCATTCATAATCAATTCTCCGAATGTAGATCAATTCATAATCAATTCTCCATACTGCGTGATAGCCTCAACGTAGATCAATTCATAATCAATTCTCCATATTGCGTGACCGCCTCAATGTAGATCAATTCATAATCAATTCTCTGTACTGCGTGAAACTTTTGCTTCCATTTCTGGTCCAAAAATTCTTCAGACTCAAGTTCTTTGGCGCTGAATGGGTCCTTATTGATCCTGCCAAGGGTACGATTACTGGTGCAGAGCGTTATCTAGAAGAACAAGTAGTATAGGGAGGGATGGCAGTTTCTTGGATGCAATAGCGCTTCATTATTTTTACTAATTCTCTTTTTTTTATTCTTTTATAATAATATAGAAATTGGTTTTCAGATTTAACAATCTAAAAACAATAATAAAATTTCTTTTCTTTTGAACAAAACAGGGACAAATTCCATACCAATCATATCTTGAGCAATTCAATGGAGTTTTCAAAAACTTGTACAGCTGGAATCTCCTCTTCACATCCACTGCAACATTACTGGAGCTCCGATACCACAATGATGGCAGAAGTGTCCTCAGACACGTAATTTTATTAATCAGAAAAAATAATTACAAATTTGATTTTGCAAGAGTTTACACCCGAACAACCAAACACTCTTGCAATGAGCTATTTATAAGCTCAATGTCCTAACTACCTCTAATTATAAATCACTTATTAAATAACAAGTGCCCATTTACAATAAATGCTATTCAAAACAACTAGCTAACAAATCTCCTAAAATAGAGCCTAAGATACGACACTTTTGGAGAGTCATATCTTGTTACAACAATATACTAATTCTATATGTCTTCATTAAATAATTAAACATTCTAGAATAATAATTATTATTTTAATATCTTAAATTAATAATTATTTTATTCCAAATTTATAACCTATGGTAATATTTTATTTTTGGATCATCTAACATGAGTTGTATGAGTGGATCGCGAAGCTAGAAAATAGCCAAGGAAGGTGTAAACTCTAGAAACCTATTGTGCGGACTCCAAAATTAGTGCACAGATTGGAAGAATCAGAAGATAATATCATGTGTTGTTGATCACTGGCTCGATCGAATCATAGGAGGATTCATCACCGAATTCATGGTAGATACATCACCGAATTTGTGGTAGATACTTCAGTCAGCTATAGCAAGGCAGAACGACACTTCCTCAAGGGACCGTGAGCTAAGTACATTAAATCTTTGAACACTTAGATTAAAATGATACTGTGTGAAAAGTGGGTTATGCAAATAAATTGGTGTTTGGGACTATGAGGAGTGGAAGAATCTATAGAAACGAAGGTAGCACAAAACTAGAGACTAGCCCCTTGATTTCACCTCCGCGAGGGGGTGAAGAAGATCTCGCAAAGGTCTCACCAAGAAGTGCGATCAATCTGATAAGTTAGATAATTCCGTGCATACCACCCCCACCCACACCACCATCATTTTCACCGTCTTCACCCCCGTCTTCGCCCATTCCACCTCTGCCACCACCACGAAGTAGTATGGCAAGTGCGATAATGCTACTAGTGTTAAAGGGAGTAGGGAATGACAATCTGAACTAGTTTTTCTTCGTAATAAAAGATGTATGGCAAGCACAGGGTGTCACAGAAGACAATAGAAAGAAGGAAACATTGCTTAGCGCTCTGTAGGATCGTGCGCTATCCTGGTACATTAAGCATTCCAATGACAATCCAAATGCGGGGATTGCGGATATCCAAGCTGTGCTAAACAAAGAATTTAGCAAGCCAAAGTCTAAGGCATAGTCGATCATTGGATTCAAGGAGATCACAATGCTACCAGGCAAAACCTTGTGGGAGTTGGATCAAATATTGAAGTGCAGAAGCGAACATGACATTAATAGACAGGCAACACCGTGAATGGTTTGTGGCATCGTTGACATTGCATCTACGAAACACACTATCACAACAAAGACTAACCACTCAGGCTAAGGCTTTGGAGGTCTCGATGAGATTGCACGAGACTCCAATACAAGATCCTAACTTGGGATTTCAACAGATTCACGCACATTTGAAAAAATTGTGCTTGGAGATGCAAAGTTTGAAGCAAGACAGGACAACCCGCCCAAAGATGCGCGATGAGGTATGGTGCGTAAAATGCAAGGGCTGAGGGCACGACAAGGTTCACTACCTAGTGTTCGTGAATTACCTTGCAGTAGGAGGACCAATGCCACTAAGACCAAAGGCACAAGTAGGACCAAGCGTGACACCTACACTATTGTGTGTGATTTGTCAGATAGGAGGAAAGCATGTTACAGATAACTGCCATATATTACAAAAGTATACACATAATTCACAACAATTTTTGTAGGTCGGTAGGACCTGA
This sequence comes from Pinus taeda, assembly GCA_000404065.3. Taxonomy (NCBI): domain Eukaryota; kingdom Viridiplantae; phylum Streptophyta; class Pinopsida; order Pinales; family Pinaceae; genus Pinus; species Pinus taeda. The sequence continues at coordinate 150,223 of APFE031239936.1, read as the reverse complement.
TGAGCTCACCTGTCGAAGTTATGAACTGATGATGGACTGAACTCCTACCTATAGGGTCCAGGATGAAACACAGCCCCTTGATCAAACTGTAGGAATGGCGCGCACCGGATTTCAAGGGCGCGAACAAGGCCGAGGTGGAGGGGGGGCTAGGAAGAGGTCGTGGACAAAAAATATGTTATAATTACGGAGGGCCAGGGAATTATGCCCACGATTGTATGAATACAACGCGACCATCATGCTTGTATTGTACGTTGTTTGACCATGAGATGGAGGATTGTCCCACACTAATAGTGAGGTTGCGTGATAAAGGAGCACTCCAACCTCCCCCAACTCAGAACCTGTAAATGATGAGGTTTGAGCTGCGCGAGGAAGACCCTAATGTAAATATCGTGCTCTGTAGTGCTATTACGATAGGGGAAATTAGTTATTTTGAGTTAATTTCCTCAAAAAATTGACTTTGACTTGACCATTATGGCCCAAGGGTCCAAATTTTTTTAATTTCTTCAATATTCCCTTTGTTGTGTACCTCCAAAAATTAATTTATTTAAAACCAACTAATTTCACATTTGAATAATTTAATTTTACTTATGACACAAAATTAATTAATTTTTTGGCTTAAGATTTAATTTAATTTTGTCAAAAAAATTAATTAATTGACTTGTGAGGGGATTAATATATTTTCCATCCCTTTAATATTTAGCCATGGTGTCTAATTATGAGGGACCATGTACTAAATATATTTTACAACAAGATATTACAATTTAATACATGAAGGGGGAACACCCGTTGGTTATAGACCCTCAAATATCTACCCAATTCTGTGACACAAAATATGATCTAGAATACCAAGTAATTGTAATAAATAATCTATCCAATTAACTAGGATTATTCCCAAATTACTTTTACAAGGACTCGATAAAAAACACTAGGAATAAATTAATATCTTGACAACAAAATCCACCCTAGCTTTGGGGTGAGGCTAGAGGGTTAAACTCTACCGACCATTTGTGTCTAGAGACACAGATGAATCAGTGAGACAAAAAACCTCCTAGGATAGAAATCGTCACCAAAATACTATGCTCAACTAGGTTTTTTCATACATGATGATCTTACTAAGATCATTTACATTATAACCATGCAGAATGGGTTTACATCTTTAAGAAATTGCTAAGTGATGATGAAATATGAATGATGCGAACACTTTGAACATGATAGATCTATTTTGCAAAAAAAGAGGTGTACTGCTATGGGGTTGTTGACATAGAGTGGTCAACAGGTCTCATTCCTTCATCACCCAACCTCAAAAGCCTGATATCCATGTCACCAATATCTTGGTTGCCACTTGGTAGCCACCTCAATGCCACATCAATACTCTAATCCATGTCATCTTACCACCTTGACTTGCCTTGTTAGTGACATGTTAACATGCCATAATAGGTGCTCTGACCTCCCAATACCTAACCTCACAACACCCAATTGTCGATGACCAAACATCCCAGTAGGCTTAGTCCATGACCCAATCACTTAATGGCTTCCAAATTCTTTTGTCTCCTCAGCTGACACACAGTGCAAGTTCCTGTGATATCAGGGTTTTCATGTCAACTGCAACCTAGAGATTTGCCAACACCTGATCTTTCGATGGCCCGATTTGTCACTTGATGTCTCTTGAATTCTTCACATCCATTACCTACATGAACATTGTATTCCATTTGTATTTAGGGTTCACATCATGCCCTATGCCTCCATTTTCTTGACATCTCGATCCACATTGTTTGATGCTCCATTCTTGATAGTAATATCTATTTCATCTTATGAAAATGTGGGTTCCATTAGTAGTGTTGCTTCTATGGAGTTGGTGAAATAATCAACCCTAGAGCCTGATACCCTAATATCCCATAGCTTTTTTCGGCTAGCTTTTGGTTACAACCATTTTGTCGACCATTTGAATAGGACTAACTCTAAATATTTCCATTACCAAATTTTGGGGATAATGCATAGACATTTGTAGAATGTTTTTCTTGCCCCTTTAGGAGCAATTACTAGTTTAACTTCTATTGAAATAATCTTATGATTGTAATATACAATGATAATATCATTTTATCACCTAAAATAATTAATTACTGGCTTAGATCCATCTTAACTTTGGATCTACCATGGATAGATAGGGATAAAATATCTTTGCATCTTAAGATATTTCCATCTCAAGAGATTCGATCCCTCTCTTCGTAGATCCAGAGTTAAGATGAATCTAGGATGGTTTAATTCTCCCTTTAAATAGGCCATATTCCACATGAATACCATGGGTAATGTTATGGGTTCTCATGACCAAGTCAAATTTATCTTAACTACTCAACAAAATTAATAAAAAATAATAACGTGGAATTTTTTATTTTTATTTTTTGCTAAAGCAAGAGTCGGTCCTTCTATTTTCTTGTCATTAAAAAATATATTACATAAGATACATCACACCCAATGAGGAAGAGGGCTAAAGAATTAGCAAACACTTCAAGCTTTGGGAGAAGAGTCAACTGCTTGAGAACTGGGTCTACTGCCCAAGAAAGAACAAAACTCAGTGCCTTCACTACCCGAACCGATAACCGAGGTCAAGTGGTCAATGGGCATAACAGAACTAAAACAAGAAAACCCAAAAAAACTTTGAGCAGACTCAAAGAGGTGAATAGGGAATAAATAATAAAGATTTCGGGTCCACTAGGGATCACCCAGACCCACTAACCTACTCGTCGAACCTAAGCCCTTGATCCGCCGCTACATGATCCAATGGCTGAGGAATATCAGGCGGAGAAGAAGCCAGAGGAATACCCGCTCGATAGAGGCGGTATTCTCTCTCCTTTGAAAGCCACATGTTGAAAGTTGAGTGGCATCAGAGACATTTCTAATAAACCACTTCGGTTTTTGAGGACGCCCGATAATTCGGAAATCGCTTGACGCCTGATAACCTAGTAACCACGGATATGTAACACTACTGCCATCCATTCGAATGCGCCACCTATTTGAACAGATGCGTCGCATATTAGAGTGGATGACCACCATTCTTCTAATTGCCCTCTCGCCTGCGAAACCAATGAGAAGGTGACTTGTAATATTCCACTGCGAAACCCGAATAAGCCAAATCTCAGGTCAGTCAATCAAACCCCTATCATCCATTTGATTAAAGGTCATTTGGCGGATTCCCTTTCATGTGCTGATAATGCTTCTTGTCTGTGAGGGCCATAGTGTGGTAGCTCTCGTGCATTTGTCATGCAAGAACCAATTTCCACAAACAACACTTGTTGTCTTTTGTGCATCTCACCCTTTCATTAGCAAGCCAATCTGCTACTCTATTGTCATCTCTAAGCACATGAACAAAATTAAGAATTCTTAGAATTATTAGGTGCGATTGAATTCGGTAATAGACCTGCAAAAGTATCTAGTGTCTCGAGACTTTTCTGGTGCAGTGCGCGTGCCCAGCCGCTTGACCGAATTAATTATTAATTATGAGTCAGCTTCGATGATTGTATTGTGTAGATTGAACTCTATCAGAATCTCTAAGCATTGCTCCATGGCCATGAGTTCTACCATATTCTCAGTGGCTCTCCCCATATGACTGTGAAAGATGATTTTTATGTTGCCCTCTTTATCTCTTATGACTCCTGCATAACCAGCATCCCCTGGGTTACCTTTAGAGGCTCCATCTATATTGAATTTTAAAAAGCCATGAGGAGCGGGTTGCCAAAAAGCCTTTCCTACTGAGATTTGCTTTCTTGTGTTATTAGTTCCCTGAGGGACATGAGACTGGAGTCTCAATAATTCCAGAATGTGAATGTCTCGATGACCCGGGGGTTTCTCAGGAGGTTGCTTCCGAAGGGAATTGATAGTTTCTTTGAGCTGTTTTAGGATTTAAGCTATGATAGTTTGAGCTGAGCCAAATTTATCTTTGAATATCCTGTTGTTATGTTCTTTCCAAACATCCCAGATTAAGAATCCTGGAATTAGAGCCCAAGCTGTGTTGACTATCTCATTGTCCGAGATGTCCTTCCTCTAGTTCTTTAAAGTATCAATGATGTCATTTACATTCCTGTCTGTTTGCTTGAAGATATAGGCTACCCAACTCCATAAGATGGAGGTGAAAGAGCAGAGGTTGAGAAGACGATCCATAGTTTCTTCCTACATGCCACATAGTTGACATCTTGAAGGCCCACCAAAACCTCTCTTTCTGAGATTTTCCCAAGTTAGAATCTTTTTGTGCTGAACCAGCCACCTGAATAGATTGATCTTCATCGAGTGTGGTTTGTTCCATAGATCTTTCCATGTCTTATTAGGGCTTGGTTAGTTTAGTCCCGTGGCTATTCTTTGAGGTTGAAGATGCCCCCATTGTTTCTACCCCATCTTAGTATATCATTCGAAGTGGATGTCAAAATTTGTCTCTTTTCCAGAATAGCTTCCAGATCTGTAGATTGGGTCTTCAATGAGGTCTCTTCACTGTAGTCTGGTACCTTTCAAATTCTTCATTTACCTGTGTACCTTGACTGATCCCAGTAGCCACTTACTTTTTTCAGTTCTTTGTTAATGGTGTCGTTTTTTATGATGTCCAGTCCTACTCTACAAAGGTTATGTTCCTACTGCCAGTTGTCCTCCTAGAACCATGCAAGCTTCCCATTTCTGATCTCCTAGAAATTGTGTTTCTGAACTAAGGCTTTGTTCTCCCATGCCTTGTTCCAAATCTAGGAACCTCTAATGTGTCCTGCCATTCTAATGTGGTCTGTTTCTTGCCAGTCCATTGCATATTTTTGTTTCCAGAGTTTAACCCAGGGGTTTCTTATTTCCTTAAGCCATCTCCACCAAAGTTTTGCCCCCAAAACTTTGCTTAGGATGTCCGGGTCATGGAGACCCAAACCACCATCGGTTTTGGGTTTGCAGAGTTTGTCCCAAGCAGCCAGAGCCCATTTCTTTTTTTCTTCCCCTTTTCCCCCAAGAAAATCCCTTTGAATATTCCTGATTTGCTATAAGACTCCTTGTGGTGCTGGAAGGGCTGATAACATGTAGATTGGAATGGTTTGTTGCACTGCCTTTGTGAGAACTAACCTGCCTGCTAAATTCAAGGATCTGATTGTCCATTTGCTGACTTTGTTCTTCAAATTATTAATTACAGACTCCCAGACTTCCTTGCTCAGAGGTTTGTCTATAAGGGGTATTCCCAGATAATTCGAGGGAAGATGACCTCTTTGAAAGCCAAGAATTCTCGAGAGATTTCTTTGTATTGAAATATCAGTGTTGAAAAAAACAACTTTAGATTTTGTGAGGCTTACCTCAGTCTCCACAGCCATTCCAAACTCCAACAGGATTTGTTTGAAAGCTTTGGCTTCCTTAACTGTGGGTGTGCCCTACAACATAGTGTTGTCCACAAATTTTTGATGGGTCAAAGTGTCCCGATTCGGAGTGAGTCTGAGTCCCTGGATTCTTCCTTCCTCCTTTGCTGAGATGATCACTCTTCCCAATCCTTCCATCATGAGAATGAAGAGGAAGGGGAGAGAGGATCTCCTTGTCTGAGGCCTCTCGATGGCTTGAAGGTTCTAGATGGAGAGCCATTAAGAAGAATTGAACAACTAGCAGTGGTGACAAGAGCCATGACCCATCTTATCCAGTTGTGGTCAAAGCCATATTCTTTAAGAACTTCCCTTATATAAGACCATCTTATCTTATCATAAGATTTCGCTATGTCCAGCTGTATTATCATACTTTCTTGCTTATTGGTCTTGAGGGAATGCACCACTTCGTGAGCTTGAATGATATTATTGAGAATTTGTCTACCTTCCACATATTCAATCTGCTCATCTAACACAAGTGTTGGAAGAAGAGGTTTGAGTCTGTTAGCAATTACTTTGGAAATGATTTTGTACACCACGTTCCATAAAGCAATGGGTTTGAATCTATCTAGAGTCACGACTTTTTCCTATTTGTGGATTAAGGCTATGAAGGATTCATTAAGCGCTTTCAGAATTGATTTTGATATTCTCGAGTCCTCCACCACCTCTAGAATGTCATGTTTGACTGTTTCCCAACAAGTTTTGAAGAAATCTACATTGAAACCATCTGGTCCTGGAGCTTTCCCATTGTGCATTTATTTGATTGCTTCATTGACCTCTTCCTCCATTACTGGCCTATTGAGATTATAATTGTCTTCTCTGGTTACCAGTTTTGGAATATCCTAAGTAAAACTTTTTATGAATTGAGATCTCTCTTCCATGGTCTCCTCTGCTATATTTTGAAAATGTTGAACTAGTACAACTTCCATTTCCTTGTGAGTGTTTTTCTATTTTCCTTGAGGATTTGTAAGTTTTGTGATCCTATTATTTGCCCTATGTTCCATGGTGGACTTGCAGAAGAACCTAGTATTTCTCTCCCCTTCCTTAATCCATTGCACTCTGGATTTCTATCTCCAGAAGATTTCCTCCTACTGACATATGTTGTCCCATTATCGTTGAAGTGAGTCCGCTTGCATTTTTCTTTCCTCTGTGAAGCCTTCTGTGATGAGAATTTGATTAATCTCCTGTAATTTTTTTTCCACTTCTCCCTTGGAGTTGAATATGTTTCCAAACTCATTTTTATTCCATTCCTTGAGCTTTCTTTTGATGTGTTTGAGTCTCTAATGTAGGAGGAACATTTTTGTGCCTTGGGTGGGTATTTCTTCAGCCCACCAATTTCCAATGTTAGTGATGAAATCAGGGTGAGTAAGCTAGACACTTTCGAACTTGAAAGGTCTGTTCCTTAGGGTTCCAATAAAGGAAGCTTCCAGCTGAATGGGCCAGTGGTCCGAGCCTTCGAAAGGGAGTATGAAAGTTGTCATGATACATCCAGTTAGAAGGAGATCCTCCGCGATTATGCATCTGTCTAATCTCGAGGCTACTTGGGAAGTTCCTCCTCTCTTGTTGTTCCACATGAAGATGCCATTTATTGTGTCCTTATCCACCAGTCTCATATCGTTAAGGAAGTTCTAGAACGCTATTGAATCTATACCAAGTGTTCTGGTTCCCCCTTTTTTCTTTGTGAGAGATCTGATCATATTGAAGTCCCCTCCCAGAATCCAGGATAGTGCTGGATGTCTCTCTCTCAACTCCTCCAGAGAGGTGAGGAGCCTAAGTTTGTCTTCTAGAAGTTGAGGACCATAGACATTTGTGATCAAGTAACAATCCTTGTCCCCCAAAGGTTAGATAACCATTGAAAGGTGGTTTTTGGATGCCTTAACATCAATCCTTGTCCCCCAAAGGTTGGATAACCATTGAAAGGTAGTTTTTGGATGCCTCAGCATCCAAGATTCCAAATTTTTGAGGATTCCATAGAGTGAGGATTCCTCCAGCTGAATTATTTGCTTTGACTTCTAGGTACTCATACTTAATAAGCCATTTGTTGTGCATTTCTCTGATTTTGTCTACTGAGCCTTTTGTTTCCTGTATAAACACCATGTCTGGTTTTTCTTCTTTTACTCTGTTACTCAGATTTCTTTGTTTGCTTTTACTCTCTATTCCTCTAATGTTCCAAGTTGTAAGCTTCATAATGATTGGTTTGTAAAAGAGTAACTGGTGAGATCTTTCATCCTAATTGAATTAATCATGAGTTTCCCACACTCTGCTAGTAGTTCATTATGTCCCTTTCTTCCTCTTTTCTTGCCTGGGTTTTTGGTGGAGTGTCCTATTATTAACTCCATTGGTTTGACCCCTCTGTCCTCTTGGCTATCGTAGTTCCTTTTGACTCCTACTGCCTTTGTATGAGACTTTCGGAGGAATAGTTGTTGTACTCTGTCAAACTCCTCTTGTGGTAGAGAGTCAATTCCTTTATTGATTCCCTACTCTAGAAACTTTTTTGGTTCAAGGTTCTCCCTCTCAAGGATCTCCTGTAGGTCTTGGTCCTCCATACCTCCTTTGCTTGGAGTCATCTCATGGTCCCTTCCAGGTTCCATGATGCTTGGTGGGTCCTCCTTTTGTCCATTATATTCCTATATGATTTCCATGTTTTCCTCTTTTTCCTTCCCTGTATGATAGTCCTTTGGTTCCTTGTGCATTCCATTCCCCCCTCCTTATTCTAAAATTTCGAAACTATTATGACTTGGTATCTTTCTTTCACTAGGTTTCTTTTGGGACATTTTCCCCCTCCTTTTCCTCTACCTCCCACTTTGGTAAAACGTTTAGGGTCTTTTCCTTTGTTGGGTTTCGGGTATTCCTTCCTTTTGTTGAGTGGGAAGTCTCTGAAGAGGTGCCCATGTTCATGACATTTATGGATCTGAATGGGATGTGTTCATAGTCGATTGCTTGGACCCATTCTTCGTCATAAACTTCCAGGATGACTTCATCCGGGAGTGCTCCAGATAAGTCCGTCTCTACACATATGCAGGCAAAGGAGGTATATTTCCCTTGGAGGGTCACCTTTGATATCTTTATGAAATTCCCTAATTTGTTACCTATAGCTTTTAAAGATTCCGGCAGCCAGTAATCTAAAGGTAAGGAGTATAATCTAATCCATACCTGGACCGATGTGAACGTTTCTCACTCCGAGACAAAGTTCATCACCCAAGGTTGCATGTAAAGGCCTGCAGCAACATAGAAGTAGGGTCCTCCTTCGAAAACTTTGTCTTTGTCCTCTAGGTTAGTGAAAACCACTGTGAAGAAACCCTTGGAGCCAAGATGAAGAGTTATTTCTCCCTTCGATTTCCAGTTGTTTCTTATCCATGTATAGAGTGCTTTCTCCATGGGCCATATGCCCATGAACTTGCATATGACCACATAAGTTGCCATATGGTCACTGTGCACCTATAGTGCAGGATCATTTAAGACCACCCAGGGTTTAAAGTTAGTCTTGGGCTTACAAGGTCTCATCGCAGACATTTTCTCAGTTCTTTGACTACTGTCACGAGGATTCGTTTCCTGCCTAGCTTCCTTGTGGGTCCCTTCCTTTTCATGGGAATTGTTGCTTCCTAGCTTGTGAGTGACAGTTATCTTTGTCTCTGCCTTCAATGGCTTCCAGAAGTTGTTCAGACTCACCTCTTTGTTTCTGTTTGAAACCACGTTACTGTAGGAGGGAGTGGAGCTCCCTCCTCCAAGCTCCTCCATCGATACCTGCTCGCTCCTGCTACCCCCTGCTCAAAACTCTAATTCCTCATAGCTCGTCATATGGCTCAACATTTCCATCTGGAATTTTTATTTTAACATAGGGTTATTTTTATTTTATTTTGGAGTTAAAATGTTTACATTACATTACATTATTATTTTTATTTAATTTTAATTTTTATGTGTTTTGACCAAGTCAAAATATTTACAGGACATGATTGCATTTAACATTTCAAATAGGTTAAAACTTGACTTTTTTATTTTTATTTTACCATTTAATATTTCAAATAGGTTAAAACTTGATTTTTTTTTTTTTTTTACTAGAGGAATTCGCAACTAGACCGCTTTCATACAGGCGTGACATGGGCTGAGCTTGATTTTTGAGTGCTACCACTATAACCCTAAACTTATGCGTGCTACCACTATAACCCTAAACTTATGCCCCTTCTGAAAACATGGGTAAATTGAGGGTGAGGGATTTAAACCTCAAATATTTTAATACATAACACTTCATTTTCACAAGGCTTACCAATTGAGCTACCCCTTCAGGGTGCAAAATTATTGAATTTTAAAATAAAAAGAAAAAATATTTGTAAATAATAAATGAGTTGTCTTTAAGTGCTACTTTTTGGAGTTTCTAGTGAATTTCTAGCTAGAGTCGAGTGAAAACTTTGTGGCGAAGTCTTGATTTGTGTTGTTTAAACTGGTTTTCACTATGTATAAAGAATTTTTTCGGAAGAAATCACATTGAAAATTTGGGTTGACGTGTTTCAAACTAGCAAGTGTGGTTCATCTTCAGGACACAATGAAGAAACAACTCCAGGAAGAGGGTTAAATAGGAAGACAAGTCAACCTAACAACAAGAAAGGCCTTTTCACTATATATATAGATTAGCCTTGAAAAACCTTGAGACACTTTAATGAGTTTTTTTACTACATATATAAATTCAATGAATTAAAAAACCTTGAGACGCTTTGATCTTGTAATTTCAATGAATCCTTTACAAATTCTAAATCCTTTACAAATTCTAAACAAAATTGATCCTTAAAAAAAAAAAAAAACAACCACCCTAAACCTTTAAAAAATCACACTTAAAACCAACTCTAAATCAACTCTCTTTTGATCAAAATTTTATAGAATAATAAATAATCAAATTCTCTCTTAAAATATTTATAAATATATAAATAAATAAGTCAACTTTCTTAAAAAATATTTATAAATCAAAATAAATAAATAAAGTCAATACTCTTCTCCCCAAAACTCTTCATAGACAAATAATTCAATTATTTCCCTTCCAAAACTCTTCATAAAGAAATAATTTTTTTGTAATAAATATTATAAGTCCCGACAAATAAAAAAGATTGCAATAAAGTATAACCTCTCCAATTCGTCAGTTCACAGCTTATAATCGTTCTTTAAAAGCGAGACCCGCGGGAGCGTTGCAGCCCAAGTGCAATATTCCGGTCAAGATGTAACTATATATAAGGGAGGGTTTAGTCCCGAGGCTCGTGGTTCACTGGTCCGGGGAAGGTTTGGTTTCATAAGTCTTGAGGTGTAAATTTGGATAAGTCTTGAGGTGTAAATTTGGATAAGATTATGTATGATTAAGAGTGGAGTTATTTATGATTTTTTTGGAGATTTTGGTGATGGAATTTGGCAGAAGAAATTGAGGTTAAACTTGATTTGTTGCAGTTAAAATAGTTTTTAAACTGTATATTTGGATTCAGCAATTTGAAAAACTCTTGAGACTTTTTGATTGTGCAGAAATTAATTATCAAACTTGCAATTCTAATAAATTGCTATCTAATTTTAACTTGAAAAACTCACTGAAAAAACTTTCAAAAAATCACATTATAAACAACTGCATAAAGAGTTGTTCTAGGTATAATTTCTGTAGTAAATTTAAAATCTGGTTTAACAGCGGTTTTAGATGCGATTTCTTCATTGAAATAAAAAAGTTTGTACTGTTAAAAATTGCTTTCCAAGTCAACAAATCCAGCTGGAAAGATTCCGTCAAAAAATTCTATCTACGTGGGACAATTGGAAAGATTCTGCCTACATGGCACACACCCAGCTGGAAAGATTCTGTCTACGTGGCACGCGGTTGGAGGGTTGAGGGAAAAAAGGCAGGTAAGTCAATATGTAGGCGGGGTGCATGGAAGAAGAATCGGAAAGAACAGAACAGAGTAACAACAAAGATTCCACACTCCTCCGCCGTAAATTTCGATTCCTCCACTGCAAGTTATCCACGCGAATTAGGCCACTGAAATCAATTCATTGTCCGTCTCATACGCAATTAAACGGTGGCCCGCATGCCTTTTTTCTTTTTCATTTTAATAATTGAGATGGAGTCCGTTCTGACTTGAAATTGCTTATAGGTATAACGAGTGTGAATTGCTTGAATTGTCAGTCCACTGATTTATTGATGTATAATCTCTGTGTGGAAATAAAGGAAGCTCAGTATTGAAGGTGCAGTCAAATCTACAGCATGACCGCAGTGGAAATATTGTGTTCCAGCGCCCAAGATATGGAGGTGTTGAAGAATGAAGAAGAGAACCCGTCGAACCACTTTTGCAAGATTTGCAGCAAAAGATTCGTCTCAGGAAGAGCTCTTGGCGGTCACATGAGAGCCCATGCCCCCGCCTCCATCGCTGCAGATACACTCACTGAAGCTGAACTTCAGAAGAGCAAGAGGCCCATAGATTCGGATCTCAAATCAATGGAGGAAGAGGAAAAGAATAAAGAGGGATTGGACAGTAATGGCAGTAATCTAACATATGCTCTGCGAAGGAACCCCAAGCGCAGTGGGCGGTTTGCAGATCGGGACTACTCGTCTCTGTTGGATCACGGGTACGATTTCAAACCTAGCGATTCTTCTATAAATTGTGATGTGTGTGGGAAGGAATTCAGTTCCTGGAAAGGCCTGTTTGCTCACATGAAGTGTCACTCTGAAACCCATCAAGATAGTGGTGATGCCCAGTCACAGAAACATGAAACCCAAGACGATGAAGAAGAAAGAAGCGAAAGTGAAGTTGATATTGAGATCGATCACTCCAACGGAAATTCAAGCAGATTTGATAAGTGGATGAGGCAAAAGAGGACCAAGAGACCCAGGTATGCAATCCAACTTAGTCCCCATCATAATTTTGATTCAGAAAGCGATAATGAAGAAGAGCACATGGCAATGTGTCTTCTAATGCTTGCAAGTGGAGTAGACACTACTCAAAATCCACAATTCCAAGAGGAGGCAGGGGAGACTGGATCAGGTGACCTCAAGCTTTCCAAAACTGGTTCCCAGCTTCTGAAATGCATCAGGAAGAAGCCCAAATCTAAGAAAATTGATGGGGATGCTGGTCTATATGATGATGATGGTGGGGTTAAGAAGGCCAGGTACAAATGCACCATTTGCAATAGGTTTTTTCATTCTCATCAGGCTCTGGGAGGCCACAAGGCTAGCCACAGTAAGGTCAAGGGCTCTGTTTTACAGATAGGGGAGGAGAACGAGAGCCTAGAGGAAGATATTACTGATGAGGAGCTCATTCCTGGGAAGGAGTCTCAGCTACCTGGCAATTTCCAGAAGCCTCGTCCAGAGGAGAGAACTAAGGATTCTTGTGTCAAAGCGAGGGAAGAAACGGCGTTAATTGAGACTACCGTCTTTTCAGAGAAGAAGACCCCAAGAATCCATGAATGCTCAATCTGTCACAGGGCTTTTGGTTCCGGTCAGGCTTTGGGTGGTCACAAGAGAAGCCATTGGAGTGGTGCCGGAGCTTCAGATTCTATTAGTACTACTTCTAGCAACAAGGAGGCCACTATGGAGCAGGCGATGCCTACAAGAGTGAAGCTGTTTGACCTAAACTTGCCTGCCCCTGTTGATGATGACTGTGATGCTGTAAGCCTCAGTAATTTGTGTAATAATGCAGTGGAATCTCATGGAGCTTCCGATGCCCAAACCCAGAGCCCTCCTTGCTCGCAGACTTGGTTGATGGGCATGAGTTATACGAAACAGGTACTGTGTCCAAAGGTCATTCCTATATAAGTAAAAATGATGAAGTAGGATGTGATTAGCAGATTCTTGGTTGTAATTGTAAGCCAGACAATGGTCTGTGATTAATTCTTTTTATACATTCTTTGCAGTTTCACTGCTTTACACTGTTAACTTTCAAGCATAACACAAATCCTTTGGTATATCAATGATAACACCAAAGCTCTCAGTTTCAAAAGAAGCAATAAAAGGTTTATGATATTATGTGAAAATTGATTTAAAGATGTATGGTTCTATGTTTAAATTTTTGAAGGTGTTCTATAAGATATAAGTAATATGAAAGTAAGTTTTATCACTTTGCATTAATTTTCACTTGTTTCCGGAGTTTTAGTGTCTGGAATCCATTTGCAAATAGTTTTATTGGTGTGATAATTGGTTAATGGCTGATGCTTTAAATTTTCATTCTTTTTATAAATTTTTTACTTTGAAAGAAAGATAAACACAAAAAAATAAGTAGTGATATGTTGGCTTAGATTGATTAAGAAAATTATAAACACAAAAAAATAAGTAGTGATATGTTGCCTTAGATTGATTAAGAAAATTAATTTCAAATATTTATTAAATTAACATTTTTTATTATTATAATTAAGACTATGGAATGGATGTGTTCTTCAATAGCCTATATATAAAAATCAAATATCTTAAAAAAAAAAAAAGTTATAGAAGTCAAATAGTAAAAATATTTACAATATAAACACTCTTAAAAAAAGACATTTATAAATATAATATTTTATAAAACATTAAAACATATTCAAATATTTGCTATCTTTTACTTTTCACTTTGTTTCTGAAGTTTTAAGTTGTTTGGAATCGATTTGGCAAAAAAATAAGTCTCACTTGGTGTGCAAGTATTGGTTACATGACTGATGCTTTAAATTTTCCATTCTTTATAAATTTTTTACTTTTTAAAGAAAGATAAACACTAAATAATAGTAGCATGATATGTTACCTTCGTTGAATTAAGAATTTTAATTTCAAAATAGTTTATTCAAATTTAACATTTTTTACTTTACTATAATAAAATAGAGACTATGAGGTAAATGAAGTGCTTGCAAATAACATAATACTATTTAAAATCAATATTTAAAAAAAAAAAATCTTATAAAGTTCAAATTAAATAATTAAAGATATAAACATTAAAAAGGCAATTAAATATACTATTTTATAAACATTAAAAAATATTCAAATATACTATCTTTTAAGTGTGTGCACTATGCAATGTAACTTTTACCATTGCATCTCAATTAAAAACACATCTCAAATGGTGATAAAGGTAAATGCAAATATCTGTCACTGTTATTATATAATTACCGTTGAATTGTTTTATGTTTTGGAGGTTTTTTTAGGTTTTTTTGGTTTAAATTTACTTGGAATTTCAATTAAAAAAAACATCAATGTTAGATAAAGGTAAACATAAACATTTATGTCATTATTATATAATTATAATTGAATTGTCTTGTGTTTTGGAAGTTTTTTTAAAGTATTTTCTGCTTAAATTTACTTAAAACTTGGCAGGAATTTTTATTGGAGTTATAAGTTTGATGTATGAACTTTGTACAATTCTCAAAAGTTTTTTAAATAATTAATCTGGTTATACATTCAAGAACAAATTTTAAATAGCAAAAAAATATAAGTTAACAAAAAACTATTTCATTTAATTCTAACCAAAAACTTTAAAAATAATTAAACTTTATCCAATTATATACATCTAACATTACATACATCTATATAACATTGTGATATTGAAATAAATCCCTATCATATTAAGATCCATTTCTTATTTACAAATTTTACCACATCTATATAAACAACCCCATTCATAATTCACTTATATATTTTACCCATATGTATGAAAAGCCTAACTAATTTTATTTTTCTCTAATATTAAATACCTATATAACATTGTAATACCAAAATAAATCCCCATAATATCAAAATCCATTTCTCATTTGCAAGTTTTCCCCAGTCTATATAAGCAACTCCATTAATAATTCACTTATATATTTTATCCCATGTGTACGAAAAGCCCAACTAATTTTTCCAAGAAATTTTGCTTTTCTCAAAGAAAGGTAGGGAGAGGGTGAGACCACTATACTAAGGAACCGTGCACACACCATATGTGACACTTTTGGTATCTTGTTTCGAATCCCGATGAAGTTTTGGTTTTTCGCTTTCAAGTTTCAATGAAGCTTTGGCTTCTATGCTTTTAAGTTGTAATCATGCTTTCTCACCATTCTGTGATATAATAAAGAGTTTAAAATATATAATATTTAGAATTTTTTTTATTTAAGGAAAAAAA